>JBBBVU010000010.1:17949136-17960737 GCA_037177055.1 Atherinosoma microstoma
CACACACACACACACACACACACACACACACACACACACACACACACACACACACACACACACACACACACATTTATCATTGATAAAGGGAGAAGCTCACAGATGTGAGATCCATCAAAAGGAACTTAGACTAGTTTTAAAGAATCCTCAACCATATCACAGGTGATGTAGCCAATAATATGCAAACATACATCTGAATCTATTAATAATCTATACAAACGTTCACAAATTTCAGCTTGTCAAGCTCAAATATGTGTTTCTCTTTATTGTTTTCTATCTTCTCTGATTGAGCAGCTTCAGGCTTTCGCTTCTTAGACGGACATAAACAACTTAAAGAGTTCATCTTGGGCTCTCAATATGTGAGATCTTTTTCCTTTTCAGTGCAACATTCAATATCCTTGACTAATTTTAACATCACACACCAACATCTATGTTCACTATGAAACTGGCCCAAATGGCAACACATAACACAATGCCATACAGAAATATCAGTCAGAGTTTTATTTATATTGATGTCTAACTTTATATTTGATCATTTATGTTCCATTGGCCTCCACATTGCAGTCTGTATGCATCTGTGTACTGTAGATGCTGTAGAGATGTTGGGTTTTAACTGAGGCACAATGACAATGTTAGTTTATTACTGCCCATCAGCTAGATAACGCAAGAATTACCAAGCTGGATTTTATTAAACATGCTGCTGAGATGAAGCATGGTCAAAGAAATCGCAAATTAAATTCTGTCGTACATTCTAATTTGACTTTCTTAAAAACTGTAGGACATTGCAATGATAAAGTACTGTGCTGTCCAAGTAGCCTTCTTTTATGTATTTGCATCAGTTTACATGGCTGAAATACTAAAATCGTTATTGTCCTTAAAGTCCAGTAAAGGTTAAATATGAATTAAATGTACACTATAAAATTTGTCTCACTTTCCCAAAACAGAATTGCAATCATTTAGTCACGGACATGTGTGCTTCCATAGTTCAGTGAGCCTGATACATGCAGCTTGCATTATGAGCGAGAATGTAACCCAGAGCAGCTGCTCATGTCAGTAATGGGCATCAATAACCGGCGCCAGGCCTGCGGTTTGTAATTGTGTTGGAGGGGTCAGTGTGGGGTCAACAGGGCATTCCCCTGGCCTGTCTAATGAAGGGAACACAACTCTCCCTCACACCAATACTCTGCACAGCCATCTCCAATCCCAGGGCCCATTGCCCATGTCAATCACTCCATCAGTGATAGATATGCTATAATGCCTAGCACTGCAGGCCATCACAGTATACGGCATTACAGTACTCCAACTAATGTATTGTAATTGATTTGCTTACTTTATCATTAGTTTAACAACAACAAAAAAAGGCTAATTATGTGTTGTTTTGACACAGTCAACATGGGGACAGTTATTTGAAAGGCTCAAAGAAAAAGAAAACTGATCACAGACACATCAGCAATACATGCAGCCTTCTAGTATGGCTGCCAAGGAGATTTTTATTATTATTATTCATCTAGGGGATAATTGTTTATATCAAAGAACTGCTCAACAGACAGTCTGGAGAATCGATCAGAGAGAATGTCATTACCGCCTTAAAAGAACATTTATTTAAGTATTTAGTGTCTCATCATTTTTCCCCTGATGCATAAGATCAGGTGCAAAAATTAGAAGCTTTAATGCAGAAATCCTTCCCATCTCCAGGTGGGCCGGTGAAACCAAACCCTGCATCATACCAGCCTCTGTGTTGAAGTGTGAAACTTGAAGTGTGTCACACATTTATATTGATACCCTCAGTGTCAAGGCAAGAAAAAGACATGAGACAAAGCTAGTGGCAGTAGGATTAACGAATGCCGTAATGTCTATCTGCGTCACGTTGTGAAGGAGCTGCTAACAAGAAACATTCAGAACTTCACAAAAACCACCAACTGATGTTTGTTATTGTTACCATAAACAGCCATTTTATGATATTTATGGAATCTATACAAAAACAACCTTAAGTTCTAAACAGTAATAGCCTATAAGAAATGTTTTACTCACCAGTCACAAAAGGATCTGAACAAATTGTCAAAGGTCCAAGGGTGTACCGTCAGCATTGACACGCTTGATAGCCGCTAGCCACTTATCACATCTTTCTGGGTTTTTGTGTCTTTTCGGTAATTCGAAGAACTATCTCTTGTTGTCTATGGAACAACTATAGGCTATTTATGGCTGCCAACCGCAACAACTTTCCAGATATATTTAAAGGAAACTACAAAAATCAAAGAAAAATCTCAGAGGATTGATGCTGAAAATCTGATGGTGTTACGCTTTAGCATCCTCTTGTTTGCACTGGTGAAAGACCTGGATGTGACAAACTTAACCGATGTTCCCAGATGAAGAAGAAGAATCCTTTAAAACATTCCTGGATCCCGGATCACCTCCAAAATCGAATTACTTGTCCCTTATACCATTTTAAAGATTTCCTGATAATTTCACCAAAATCCATCCATTACTCTCTGAATTATATTTCTAACAGACAGACAGACAAACCAATGCTGGCAAAAACATAACCTCCGCTTGGCTGATGTAATAACCTCATATTTAACCAAACAGATTAGCACAAAAGCTGAAGATTAAGGCTCTATTTACACAGCTGCTTTTGCATGCAATCATGCTAATTGTTAGTAGATAAAATGTTTATAGATTAGCACTCATCAGTTTGACCTTATATTTTCTAAAAAAAAGTGCATTTTAGTTTAATAGAAGCCAAAAATGTAAAAGATTTCCAAAGAGAGATATAACCCAGTTTGGTCAGTGGTTCTATCGTCTTCTGTAAGACAGAGGAAGACCAGATACACCCATGTTTCAGACACAAACCAAGGCCAAAAGAGGTTTGTCTTTGAACTCCTAAGTGGAGGAAACTGCTCATGTTGGAGTGATTGAATTAGTCTTGAGACACATTGAAGAGTTTGTGGTGCACATTCAAAATAAAAGTACAATGTTGTTTTATTGAGCGCATGTCTGAAACTGTCTTATCTGACCTGATGAGCTTGAGATGCAAAGACACAACAAAGCTGTCAGGCTGACATATTCACAGTAATGAGTTTGTTTATTGATAAATTAATTGTAAGACAAACGAGGAAACTAAAAGATGCCGTATTACGGCTATGTCCGGATCCAATTTTAGTTAGCCTCCAACTGGAGTATCAATATATTAGGGTGGTAGTCTAGCTGGAATTGAATTAGCACAAAATGAATGGCTTTGGTTACAAGGAGAAAAAGCCCTGTCCAATCAGTGTCTCTGTTCAAAGCAAGATGCTCCAAAACATCAGTCAATTATGCTTTGTTTGAGTCATGAGAGACTGAAAAATGCTGCAGAGCAAACAATAGATGAGGATGAACAGTAGGGAAGATGGAGAGAGTAAGAGTAAAGGAACAAGATAGACAGAGGAAGGATAAATGGGGAGAGGAAGAGTTGGAGATAAAGGGAGGGGAGATATACTTGCAAGGACTCAAGGTGGAGGTGACATGGAGAGACGTTCAAAGAGAATAACAGGGAATATTTGAGAGAAATATGGCTACACATGTCAGCAAGCAGCCCGAAACGTCAGCATTGTGTAAAAATAACCTGTCCAATTATGAAGAGAGACTGCTCACCTTCCTGTCTGTGATGCCCCATCTTATCTCCCCTCTCTATACTCATATATACACCTCCTGTATATATTTAGATGTAGTCATATATTACCTCTGATAATGTGATTTAAGAAAATAGATTGGATTTGTTCCCTGTCTTTTATAAAGATGGATCGTTCTGTCAATAATCTATGGCTGGCTAGTGTTAGCTAGCCATGCAGCATATGACTTTCCATACCCCAGCAAAAATGCTGTAATGCTTTCCTGAGAATGTATGGCTGCTGCTGTTTCCATTATCCATTTAACAGCCTCTAACAGGAGGATTTATTTCTGTAAATTAGCTCCTGTATAACACGATGGTATCATGGATCATAAACTTTGAGTCAATACAGCATGGGGACACTGTGGTTTGAGGAAGAAAATACCTAGCTGACCCTTACTTTGCCTGTGTGCTCAGTCGTCAGCACTCCCAGCTGGGGTGGCGGCAGCTGTTCCTGGCAGAACTTTATCTCATTCTTCCTCCATCTACAAGCTTTTTCCAGTGTCCCAGAGTAGCCATTTGCTCATCAGCCTATTACTTTCAATAGGCGTCAGAGTAATTGGCTATTTCACACATGTAAGGGTTGAGCTGGCAGAGGGTAAAGGCCAGGCAACCAGGCTGTCAGTGTCCTGCACCACAGTCATCCATCAATTATTATCAGGCACGAGGAAAGCCACTGCGGCCCTGAGCCGGCACTTTGTCAAATCTCATCCAGGGCACCCTGGTTAATCCATTAACATGTGAGAGCTTGAGCAGAGTAGATCTCCTTTACTGTGCACAGCGTATCTGCTTGAGTGAGTGTGTCGATAAGAAACATAATGTTAAATGTGTTTGGTGAACCTGCATCTTTGGAGAACAAAGCAGGTTTTAGAAAAAAGGCTATAGCTTCTGTTGATCATGTGTTAATGACATAGCCATCATTTTATTGTCCACAAAGACCACTCCACATGTTGAAATTTACTTTGTAAATTAACAATACCCATATTGCTTCATCCAGATGTCATCTAACTAAAAGGAAATAAAGAAAAGAAAAGAAAAGAGCTTTGGCTGGGCTTGAAGTTGTGTCTGAGTAATAACCATAGCCATTTCAGCAGTGGTAAACTATGACACATCTATGACATGAACACTAAACATACAACTCTAAATCTAGTTTTACTCCCAATAACCATCACACTTCAAGTACGTACGTTATTGTGCAAATTACATCACCAGCGGGGGAAATCATGACACAAAGTCATTCAGCTCCTCGCTTTCACTATCAGGCCTGTGATAATGATAGTGAAACCCATAAAGATGAAAGACAGAATTAAAGCAAGGAATACCATACAACAGATGGCTTGTCTCAGCCTACAGAGTCAGGAGAAATGATGGTTGGCAGGTTTTCTGACAGTGCTAAAACACAGCCTGTTCTTGGATACCGCTGAAACACCTCATTTGGACAATGAAGAGTGCTCTTTATCGTCCTCATTCACATTCACTGTGATGTTGATGTACCAGCTGAAGAAGGCATGCAAACTGCTGGGTCCTCTGTAACTGAAACATCTCCTATTTATTCTGTAACACAGAACACTATGACTTGCTGACAAAAATTTTTGGATATATTATATTTGTAATGCTAAAATAACGTTGCATTTATCTTTATATCCATATATGGCATTGAATTGCACATTTTGTTCTGGCCATCTCTCCATCTCAATGCAATGAAAAGTGGGGGTGAAGATAAAGGAGGGCAGGTTGTTGGTTTGCTGGCTAGTTGGTTGGCTGGGTCCCTGCTGACAGGTTGTGATTGTTGTCATCTATCACCTATGAGAAGGCCTGAGGGCTCACCACACCAATCGTGGTGGTTCCAGATGTTACCACTGAGGCTTTACATACAAACACAAGCATACCATCACATACGACATATCCAAAAACATGCCACTGTTTTTCGTGACAAAATCATACGTATAGTAAAGGCAGCAAACAAGCACCATGACGCGTTTTCAGTTGTTCCCTCACAACATCAAAGACAGAATTTTAAGAGGAAACGGAACTGTGCTGGAACGGGTGAAGACAGAGGGAAACAGGGAGCAATGACCTCACCATCAAGTTATTGTAACAGCACAGACAAAGGAAGGAGCTCCCCACCCTCCCCCCACCCCCTGCCCCCTCTTGTCTATGACTGACCTGGGCAGACAAAAGGGAAGGCCACCTCAGTGCATGAGCAATTACAGCAACAACTTCACATGTCTGTGTATCCCCTCAGGGGCCAGACATTATGAGCCCACCTGTCAAGTGCCCGCATGCCTTACCACAGATTCACCAAACACACAGAAGCGCCCTAACTCTCAATTAGTCCAAGGAAAAGGAAGCTTTTTTAGCTAACAGTGTCTCTGAACCCTTAAAAAAACAGCTCTAATTAAAGGGTGGACCTACTATGAGCTTAACTGGATCTAAGCAAATTTAATAAGATGAATGCTACAGACACACACCCACAAATAAAAATGACCTCCTCCATGCTTAAAATGAAACAAATCAGTTGATTAACAGGAAATGGCAAACTGATAACCTCTCTGAAAACTATCTTAGTTTTTAATTTCCCTTTTCTTGTGTAAAAGTTACATGTTGTATATATGAATGAAATGAAAAATACTTTTTTAATTCCAGAGGGAAATTGCAATGTTGTAGCAGTTCTTTTCTTTTTTGTTGTTGTTGTTGTTTTTTATTTAAAACAATAATATGATTGAAATATGATTGATTCTTTTTTTATGTGCTGCATGATTCAAGCAGAGTCCTGTGTGAGTCTAGGTTTAGTTTTAGGAAGGCCACATGCACTTGAGGTATTTCATATCATTTCTGCTTGAATGTTTGAGAGCCGTGTGAAGGGGTAGTAGTGGAGGGGGAGGGATGGAACAGAGGTAATGAACCTCTTCATGCAGCGCATTCCGAGTGTGGCTGCAAGGAATGAGGGGCGACGATGTGGTTGCTTCTACATCATACTCTAGGATCCGTGGAGAATAAGGCCTGAGCAGCCTAATTATAATTTATCAAGATGGACTTTGATGCTTTTATTAGACTTTGAATCTTTCTTTCCTTTTGTTCTGGATAGCAGTCTGTGAATCAAACAGCCAAACAGGTGTTTAGATGACAAATGTAAGATTTGAATTACAAGTTATAGCAAAAGAAAGCCCATAAATCCACCTGCAGATACCTTGCAACCTACAATCTCAGTCAACATCTGCAATTTTCCTGAAAAAAAGGTTTAAACACCATTTCTACCATTATCGTTTTAAGCGTTGCATCCCCAGGCACAGGAAGGATAGACCTCGGTAAATTATGTTGACCTGGCACTGTGGTGACAAACTAAATTTCAATTATGTTCTTGTGAAATTACATTTCCATGGAGCATTAGTAGATTGAGAATCACTGAAATGTTCACGGTTCTGCTCAGGTCCTTTTCTTCTACACTTCAACTCGTCACGGTCACGGGGCCTGCAGTCTGTTGCTGCTGAGCTTCAACAGCAGCTTTACTGGCTGTGTTATGAAATCAATAAGTCTCCTTGGACAGATGTGTTTTCTTTGGTAACAGCTCACACAGCATTAATACAGATGATTACAGGCTGCAGCCACCCTGGGTCGTTTTCCTCCACCTTGTAACCTCCCGTGGGGAATGGCTCCGTTTGACAGCCATTTTGGTAGTGTTCGTCACGTTTCCTGATCAACAATATGCAGAATTTTGTCTCATCACTTACAGATGGTTTAGACATACTGTCAGTCTAAAAATATCTAATTCAGAACATATGCAAAACTTATTTTTTTATGTTATAAATAGCTAATCTTACAAGTTTATTAGAGCTTTAAAGAGGCACTACGGAACATTAGCTGGGTTTACATGGAGCCTAATATTCCGAATAGAATTGGTTTAAAAGCCCAACCTGAATAAAAATTCTCCATATAAACACCTCCATCAGAATAGACTGGCCAAAACTGAATGGAGTTTCATTCGGTTTCATAGTGATGGAATATTCTGTTTCCCAAACTGATTAAGTATAAAGTTTTGTCATCTAAACAGTGAAACGGAACGTTCTCAGGCTGCATTCTATCTGCACATGCTCTGACTTGATGTGCACAGTGACGTTTACTCACTTGGAAATATGGCGTCTAAGCAGACCATACAGAACTGGTCTGCGGCGGATTGCTTTTAATACAAACTTTAAAAGAGCTCAACATTATTGCACAATTAGACGGTAGATACAATTGTGCTGACTGGATGTTAACAACTTGTTCCCACCAGTCTTTGCTGCAGATCCAACACAGCACCAACAAAAAGGCCCTCTTCTGTACACCGTCTCCTCTCTGTGGTAGGATCGCATTATCAGGTTGTTGCTTGAATAAAAGTGTGAAAACAACAAACAAAGCAACTAGCGTGCTATATAGATAGACCGCCACAATAAATCACGTCATCTTTTATAGATCTGCACATGTCACGCGGCTGTAAGACGGTGGTTGTAATTAAATGTAGTGTCACATATAAACACTAGATCGAAATAGATCACGTCACATGTACACTGTTGACCTGAGATCTTTAATCGGAAAGATTTCAATCAGAATGAAAAAAAAGTGCATGTCAACGTGGCTATTGGCAGATTAAAGGGGAATTAAAACTCTCATGTAAAAGTGGTTATTTATCTAGATTGAGTTGACTTTTTAATTTTCTGTCACTTAAAATCACATCAAGCAAAGTTGCTGTTATGTCTGTTGTATTCAGCTTTTTTTAACACTGGACTGGTGGCTTATAGTTTTTTGTGAAGTTGATGGTATTGAATAATGACCTTTGGTGATTACTTAACCCATGTATGTGTATGTGTGTTTGTACTTGCGTGAATGCAAGCATATGTGTACAGTATATGTGAGGATGGGTGGCCTGGGTGAGTGTGTGACTCCAGGCCAGACTTTATTATCCAAGTCTGGCACTGGGTAGCCACTGCTTTTTCTTAGGGATTTGTCACACAGCCATCTAGGAAATCCTCCAATGAAATCCTTAGGAAATGACAGGCATTTAAAAAAAATAACTTAGTATGTGATTGGATGAAACAAATGAATTGAAGCTGCCAATGTTGATTATCTTCACACCTAAAACCAGCCTTTAGCTATCAATATAGGACACTGACTGAACTGGAGCCTGGCAATATGGCTGCTGTCAGGAATACTATCTCCCAAAGCACACCAGAATCAGGCTGCTTCACAAGGTAAAGAATATGTTAACACCTTATGGCAGAATTGTGCGATTTAACTAGGAGATACTGTATCTGCTCTGCTGTTTGAAAAGTTGTGCTTTTTCTCAACTTTTCACAGCAACTAATACTAGCAAAGAGAAGTACACAGTCACAGTTTGGCAAAGCCTGTCATTCCACTAAAAATGATGCAAGATCACAGAGCACTGAAGTGTCTGAATACTGCTTTCCTGAATATGTTAACTGGTTGTTCAAGCCACCTGTTCCATCATCATGGATACCAATGGGCATGATGTGAAGGTTCAGGAAATGTTTTCATATTCTGGTAACATTTTAAAGACTAAGCAATTAAGGCAAACTATACTAAATAATTCTACAATAAAAAGGATTAGGTGCAGCCGAACTGGTTAACCATTCAAGAAAAGCACATTTCCTTCAGTGAGTGGTAATCTGCAGTCAATTAATAAAAGTAGAAATTCTACAAAACCTTCACAAGACTTATAGTTATGGTGGTCACTGAAGTGTTGATGGTCGCTAATTGATACACTGAAAAAAAGAGAAGAGTCCATCTGGACCATTTCCACTTTACATGACCTAATTTAGTGATGCATGACCCTATAGCCTTGGGTTCTTTGACTACTTTGCAGTGCAAGCATCTAAGACGCCATACTTCATGTTCAGAGAAAATTCTGTGCACCTTTCTTTTTCTGTCAATCTTCCACTGCCTTTCTTGTCCAGAAAGAGGGGTTTAAGTACATTTCTGGTGACATTTCCCTCTAAAGAGTCTTACTCTTCCATCTGCTACACAGTTTCACTGTTGAATGGTTTCTCTGAAAGAACCTAAATGTGCCAGGCTTCAGTGAAGTCTCATTTTCACAATGGCCAATAATGATAAAAATAAACCCTTTAAGTCCTGCTAAAGCTTGATGTTATGTACCATCATGCTTGAGGACAGTTCTGAAATGTTCTACAGTGCTGCTGAAATATTATGTTAGAGCACTGATAAGAAAGTGAATCACAAAAATGTCAAGAGTTATAGAGCTTCTGGTACATTACATGCACATTTCTGAGATATATACTTGGCATATATCATATAGGACAAGGTATAACAGGACATGTTCCTATCTGTTATACTTAAGTACATAGGTCTTGAAGTGCATACCATTCAGCTAAATTACTATACTGCAAAAAGTCAATGCAAGTTCATGAGGATGATAATATGGGATCCCTGAATCTTAAGTTCTCGTCTATGTTGTCATGCTGACAAGATGTATTGCTTAACTGGTTGAGTAGCTTCCTTATATACAGAGGCTACAACTCCTCAATGCAGCCAGCCCGGCTTCAAGTCCTTTGCTGCATATCATCCAGTCCCCTTTTCTTGTCTGCAAACTGTTTTGGGGGAAAAAAAATTATACACCACACACTAACAGATGTTGATGAGTTGCAAAGACTTTAGTCATGCCAGGGACCCATGTGCTGTGTGCATATTCTCAATCAGCTATTAAATGGTATTATTACATTTAATACAGCAACAGTAACTGAAAAAATAGTTTTAGTATAGCATGTCTGTAATGATATGCTATGAGCTGTATGCTACCACTTACTTATGTGTAATGCTACATGGTTGATCCAAATCCCACTGGTGCCGTTCGCAATGCCCAAAACTGCAAGCTTAAGTTTATATGGTTTTCGAGTGTTTTCAACATAATGTGGCTTATTTTCGTTCACCCTTCACAGTCTGTATTTTCGCTTTCACCATCCCTTGTCCAACAAAGAGCTCTGACGTATATAAGATCGCACAGCATATGGCAAGAAGACTGTGAGAAGTCAAGCTGGGGTGCTGGAGTGAAATTACCATATGTCCATCTTACGTAAATTTATTTTTCCCTTTAAAATGACCGTTATAAGGTGTAGAGATGGTCAGATGGCAAGTTAAACATATTAATACAAATCATTCATCATGGAAGATTTTAATTATTAGCTGTAATAACTACCTCACTTTTATGCACTGTCCTTGGATACTGGATCATTAAAAAACAAATAGAACTTTTGATATAATTAAGATAAATATCTAAGCCTTGCGCTTTTGTGGAGTCTTTTTCTTTAATGGAATCTGTAGGATAAACACTATGTTTTACCTGACCCAAACAACCTAACCTTAATTCTTTCTAATGAAGAATTAAGCATGTCCCCTTCAGGCTTTGAGCCCATTATGTTTGTCATATTACAATTAAAAAGCTAAAATAAGTATGGTGAAATTATCAAGCCTTTTATAAGATTACTCACGTTCCAAAGTTATCTGCTTTTAAACTAGTTCGCTACCCTTTACCTTACCCTTCTGAAGACTGAATAAAAAAAAAAAATTAGAAGTCCGATTAATCCTCCTGACCAATATATACACATGCCCGGACAAGGAATTATTAAAATAACACTGAAAAAAAACATTAAAGCACATTCTTACCATGTCCTTAATTCAGGTCTTTCAGCATGACAGCATAATGTGAATGTACATTTTTAAAGAAGTGCTGGATAATTAAAGAAACATTTCCAAATAGAAAATTATTGCAGGATCTTTTTAACATTTATAACTTTCTGGGAGCTGTACAATTTGATACTGTATTTGATACTGAAATGTATGCATGCACAATAGTTACATTGCAGCACTTGTAATGTCATTCATTCATTCATTCATTCATTCATTCATTCATTCATTCATTCATTCATTCATTCATTCATTCATTC
>JBBBVU010000010.1:17976511-17994004 GCA_037177055.1 Atherinosoma microstoma
TTTTGCTACAAGCTTTAGCAATAAACGCCACACAGCTTGTGTTGTTCCATCAGAGTCCCGCATCTGCTTCACTGCTGCTGGGTAGAGAAGGAAGCTAACGCTGACGCTAGCTGCTGCTTCAGCCAGGAGGAACCACCTCACCTCTGCTTCCCGACCTCAGTTTGGAAGCGGAAGCTTGAAAGCCTAAAGGGACAGTGTGCAACTAATTTGGCTTTTGATTTGGCTATATTGGCAAAAATCAAGTATCACTTTCACAAATACGTATTTTATCATAGTCTATTCACAATCATATCCAAATGAAAGTGTTCTCGTAGCTTAGAATGAGTTACTCACAAATACACAAGTGGCAGCGTACACAACTGATAGCTGCCATGTTGCATCGCCATCTTTGAATTCAGTAGCAGAAACGGAACAAACTTGTTAGCCCTACACGTTTTAGCAGTGAATCCCCGTGTGTTGTCAGTGGAGGAGGAGGAGGAACAAGCAGCTGACCGCGGTTTGTTCAACCTCACGGTTTCCACTGAAATGGAGGACCTTCCATACTCTTTTCCCTGTGAGAGGGAGGAAAAATAACCAAGAAAAGAAAAAGGAATAATAACTGGGAGAAAACGAGAGTTTACATCGGCGTAGCGTTTATCAGATGGAGATAATTCATGAGGGAGAGGGACGTAAAAACTGATGCGGAGGTTGCAGCTTTCTGCTGGACAGGGAAGTTAATTCAGTGTAACAGTGAAGTTTATTTTGGCGTTGTGTTAGAAACAGGGCAGGGTAGTTCAGCAGCTACTTTATCCTCCCGTTTGGTCGGATCATTTACTGTCACTTGCTATATAAAACGGCAGACGCTAATCTGTTAGCCTACAGTGGAAAAGCTCCGTTGCTACGTTACAACAGGGGATCTTCCTCTTGCAGCGTGGACAGGTTCACTAAACCCTGCTTTCACTGCCTCTACCTCTCTCTCCTCGTATTCGTCTACTTTTCCCTCTCACTTCATCCGATCATCTCTGAGTCTGCAGGTCACGATAAACAATTTCACACAATGACATTAGCTATTAGCAATAGCTTGGTACCAAATACATGGAGGGCATGTTTGTAACTTATCAGCATCAGTAAGGAAACAGAATTACACTATATCGTTCTGTGCCTCATCACCTGATGGGACACTCCGACTTGTGCAAGATTTTGATGTTTTCACATTTATGACTCTCCACGGCTTCGGTAGTGGTATAAATGGCGAGGCGCCAGAGAGCACCTCTTGGTTGTTTGGATTCAATAAGCGCACCGCTAGATGGGAGTAATTATTACACACTGGGGCTTTAACAGCTGTCTAAGTTTTCACTGATGGTGGAGACAACAAAGCAGCATAGTTACTAAACCATCACAGAAACGCTACACTTCGGGAGCAAAAAGACCCAATGAAAGGCAGGGAAATATCTGTTTTTGTTGTTTCTGAGCTCTCCTGTAAGTGCAGTGTTTATTTCGCCATGTATAACAGCTGCCCCATAAACACAGCCAGACGAGTGTCTCAATACGTAAATGCACTGAAACGTAGCGCGCACTGAAATGTAGTGTGCACCGCGCACTTGCTTCTGTATTGCACACTTTCGTGGATAAGTGTTGACCCAAATGGACCACTGATGTTTTGCACTTACCGGTAGTGACGAACCCTCATTTGACCACGACTTTCCAGCTCGTCAAAAATATCCACCAAATAAATGTCCGCGAACTATAACATTAACCTGGAGCCAGTATAACCTGTTTACGTCTGCTAAAATAAAGATAATCACTCAAAACTTGTAAAATAATAATCAAATCCACAGTTCAATGTTTTCTTTTAAAAATAAAACTTTAATGGTGTGTATGCTGTTAAAGATAAAGTAACATATGATTCGTTGCAAGGCTATGACATGTTTGGTTAATAAAACAATTGTTTGAATGAGCAGTTTTCAGCCAGTGTGCGCTTCCATCTACATGCACAGGGGGCGAGGCTACAGGGAGAGCACATATCAAGCACAACTCAGCACAAGTCCGACAGGCTGCTTCAATCTTCTCCACTGCAGGTTTGTTTCTCCAAATTGGTAAATGAAGTTTTTGGTAAAGAAGAAAAAAAGATAAAAACCATAGCTCTTGAGGGAATGCGAGGGCCCGGAGTAGTGTTGGAATAGGCATTCTTGCCAAAGAGTGTGTTTCATTATTGACAGCATGGGTTCTTATTTCAACACTACACTAGGCATCCCGAGAACAAAACAGGATTTCATGCCAGTCTCTATAGGATTCTAATAAGACCTGAAGACGTTGCTGGATTTGTTGTCACTTTTTTTTTTTTTTTTTAAAGAGTCGATAGAAGGGTGTAAAGACTCTACCCACTAGTGCCAACTTAGGAACAGAGTCACTAAGTTGGCACTATTGGATAGCAATGGCGGCCAGTCTACTTCCAATATTTGCCTGGTTTACTCAACTTCAGAAGTGACAAAAGTGTGCTGTCTTTACGAATACATGACAAAATAGTGGAGCATTTTATGGCTACATTATTTTCATAATCTATTTTTTGTCGATCACTGCTTTTGTCCTGCTCTGCCATGTTTCTTTGTTTACTCGCTCACTTGACAGGTGCCAGATATCCAGCAGAGAGGAGATAGAGGGTACCACAACCGTGATTTTTAGCCAGCTAACAGCGCACCTTAGCTTTCGCCCGCCTACCTCCGTGAGCTAGTTAGCTCCCATTAGCTCCAGGTTAGCTTTGTTAGCTCATAGCTACATGCGACTCAGAGTTTGATGTGTGTCAATCATCCGTCCCCACGCTTACAGCCCTCCTTTCAGCGCCACCTCGACGCCCATTTTTGTATTTTCCGGGAGTGACAAGACTCGTGATACTGCCAAGATAGCGAAGGTAGGAACCTCCCACCGAGCCTCTTTTCAGCTCTTCAGAAACCTACGGGTCACGTGTTCTTAAGGTTTATCTGTTTCTTCTACAGTCACTGGTTGAAGAGCAGTTAAATAACGTTGCAGAAATGTGTCAAAATGTGATATCATGATTTTTAATTTTCTACCGGTGGTAGACAATCTACCTGTATCATTGCAAACAATATGATATTGCACACCCTTACTGGAAACACATTGCACATTTTTACACATTATTTCTGTTATTTGTTATCACTCTACGATCTAATGAACATTGTTTCATAACCAAAATACTCTTCTTTCAGGCTACCATTGTACGATTGATATGCTCGAGATGAAAGAAAACAAGATGCTATCGTCAGTTTTGTCCACAATTAATGATAATTCTGTTCAATGAAATCCTATCATCGGTCCTCAAAAGAACCAAGTTACACATAAACTTGAGGACATGAGTCTTGAATCTTTCCTTTTATTTCTTTGACACAACAGTCTTAATCAAGTCTCTGACTTTCGAGACATACATGTACTTTTACTTAAGACTGGACGTTATTATCAGTAATCGGCTTGCTGAGACCTGCTGCCTGGTTGACAAGCTAGCGATGGCACCTAATTGGATTATCAAGTGACTGCCCTGTTTCTTTAACATTTTACCGATATGCCTGCAACGTCTCCAGGGAATTAATCGGTGAATCCTGGCATCCCATGCACACCCCCAAGATGTCATCTACCTAGCTGAATCCCACCTGTAGTCCCTTCTCTTGACCCAGAGCGATTGACTGCGCTATTCAGCAGCTCAGAAGAGACCCTTTACTACCTGCCAGTGAGCCTTTGCTCTCACCCCATCTCCCAGAGTAATCCTGATGTTCAAGTGGCTATAAAACCTCTGCAACCTACTTCGACCGGCTGGGCTATTGCTGTGCAGCACATCTGAAGTGAGGACGGTGTATCAGCATTTTGCACTCATGGGCCTCTTCTACAGAAACTTTCCATGGTACAGTTTGCTCAACGATGGACAAAAGCCACAGTGGTGCTGACTAGAGCAAATAATAAAATTTATAATAACCAATAACATTGCAACAAGCTTCTTATAAGTAACAAATCCACTCAGAGCAGCAACAGGACTGATGAAACGTCAAACACCTGCAAACAAAATCAGAATTTCCAGCCTGATCATTTCAGTTAATCAGATGTTATAGCTAAGATGACGAAAGATGGTTAAAGATCAGGATTTTTATGGCTGTTTACTGATAACTTGCAGTTGGAGCCTTCTATTAACCGAGTACCCAACACTATGACCGAGAACATCTTAACAACAGTATTTCAGTCAGACAACTCGTGATTTGTTGGACAGAAGCTTAATTGAGCATTTTTTGGTGGTTAAGCTTCAATTAAATATTGGAGTGAATGATGAACAATATTTTTCTTTTAACCAGAGCCTATAGGTGGATGCTGGGGTGGTGGAGGAACTCAAAACAAAAGCAGGCAGCAGTCAGTGATCATAGCAGCAGCAGTGGTAGTGGCAGCAAGCATAAGGCAAACGGCAAGGGAAGAAGTGTGCAGCTTAAACAGCACAGCAGCTCCAAATTATTTAACTGAAATGAAGGTTCATTTAATTTCATATTTCACATTTCAAATATGGTAAATTCAACTTCATAAATCATTTGAAAAAGAAAGAAAGAACATGAGATTAAAATTTACACAAAGTAACATCTATATTTTTCCATTTGATTCAGTTCCCTTCTGTTAATAATTAGATTAATAAAACAGATTCATGGATGTGTTTAATTATTTATACACTTTAGTCTACCAGACATCTTGGGGAGATTTTTGTCCATCTTATATTACAGTTTCACTAACATTATAAGCCATCATTCCTTCAACCCTTATCCTGACTTGTGTCTTTTGAACTCTGCTCCATGTACACAGTTGTGGTGAAATGGACACAGAAATGTCTAATCTCTGATCATCATTGCTTGTTTTATTGTTCACTATTACCTAAAGTTTCTTGTCACAATAATAGCAAATATTATCAGGTAAACTCTAATGAGTTACTCATATTATTACTAATATGTGTGCCTGACCTGTATAAGAATCTGCAGCACTATGTTAGATATTTAGTTTGTAAAGGAGATAAACTGAGCCTTAGCCTGTCTTTTCTTCTTTTAGTATATTTGATGGACTTGTCTGGTCTGATTTTATAAAAAAAAACATTAATAAGTGATTAAGTGATATCAGAAGTAATACAATCTAGTAGTTCAGTGCAGATGGATCTGGGCATTCATAATCATGACCCCTCAATATGAATGTCAGCAAACTGAATAAAAAACAGCTACATCTTTTTTTTTTTTTAAGGTGGCTTAAACTGTATAGTGTCAGCCTGTTATAAATCAATAAAGTGACATTTTGTTGCCAAATCTAAATGTACTGAAAAAGTCCAAACGGAGAGATGTGCTGTGGGACACTGCACTCAACTGAATGAACAAATATTTCCATATTCTCATTGTGAGACTTCAGTAGAGTTAATCAAAGAACAAAGAGGGAGACAAGAAACAACCACAATACAGCAACATTTCCTTTCTTTGGGAGGCTGTGTTATCTGATCAGGTCGATGCCAGTGTAGTACCACCACCTTGCAGGCACTTCCCCACCTAAGACAGTAATTAACTGTCAAGGCCGATCTACAGAACAGATCCTGTGTCGCTGTGTCAGGGTGGTTCATTAAGAACCTTAAAAGCCGTTTGAAGAGAACAAAGACCAATCCACAGCGGCAACAGCCATGACATGCAGAAACATTGCCTCTGATTAACGTCAATTAACTAAACTCCAAATGTTTTGGGTTTTTTTTATGCTAATGGATTCCTTCCTTGGTCTGATGGATAATGCAGAGCTCCATCTCTTGCTTTCCTTTAGGATTTCAGTCTCTATCAGAATAGGAAAAAAATCAAAAAGATGACTGATATTGTATCTTCTTTGAGGGTTTTTTTTTCTTCATTTGATTTCAAAGTTTGTTTTTAATACTTCTTTATGCTTCTTCTGCACCCCGCTGTAATGCTTCTAATGTTTTATGTAAAGCACCTTGAACTGTTCTGTACATGAAATGTGCTATACAAATAAACTTGCCTTGCCTTGATATGTCTTTTTTTTGTCACGTGTATCAAGAAAATGAAACTTCAGCTTTTGATTGCATTGGTAATATTATTATATACAGGAGTGCACATAACATCTTTGGGCTTGTTCTCAGGGGAGAGCCTAGGGTTGTTGCTTGGTCCTCACATTTCTAAATACATTTTTTTACCTTAACACACCTCATGACAGGAACAAAATAGGGGGATCTGTGGATAATGTAACATGTACTTTAATTTGCTCTGCCTCTTTCTCTCTTTCTTTCCCTCTCTTCCTCTACCAATATCTTCCCTTATGTTTTTTTGCTGAATCAGCCTTGGTGCACATTCAATACTGCCTGGTGTGTTATATCCACTTGCTAATGTGTGACACGGTGTGTAAAGCAAACCTCAGTTGCAACATCACGAGGCATCCCAGATGAAAAAGTTTAGTGTTTACTCAGCATCGAGTCAGAATGTTGCTGGACAGTGATGGCTGCAGATATGTACATTATAGATGTCACTGTGGCATAAAAAAAAGTTCAGAACACAGTTTAAGGTAAAAATGTTAAGGAGTGGGTCTTTAAAGCATGTTCACTTTCTAATGACATGACTGTATTTCAAGCTCTGAAAACTGCTCGCTTGAATTACTTTTACTTTCTGGTGCTGTCTGGATGCTTATCAAAAAGTGGATGACTGAAGATTTTAGCACCTGTATAAAAGGCAGCATTTTTATCCGCCGGACCACATCTCTGTGCGTTCTTCATTCGTTTGAAGCCAGCTGACCTCCTGCAACCACTTTTCCGAGAACACGTGCTTCTGTTGTGGTTCAGAATCAGTCTGGCATTTCTCTCGAGGTGGAGGAACACCAAAGTAATTGCTTGAAGGAACTTCTTTGACATTTTGACGATGTTCACACACAATGGCTCACAACCATTGTGTTTTGCAGGTTGGTCAGTAACGTGACCAACCTGCCATCAGAAGCTCTTTAACAAAAAAAAAAAAAGAAAAAAAAGAAGCTCATTAACAAACACTTTTAGCTGCTCTAACTAACATTTTGGAAGACGAATGAACCCTTCTGACAGAAGCCATAGGATAGTTCTTCTTCATTTGTCTTTACTGGTGCTTTTCTGTTTTTGTCTTGCTCTTCCTGTTGGGAGATGTGTGCTGCCCTCAACAGTGCATAAGATGAACTGCGTTACGAACCGCACAGGAGCCTAATAGGCCCATCCCACATCTATCCCCAAATCTTAGGTATGCAAACAAACGTTGCAACATTTCATCCAGTATGCATTTTTTATTTTGGTAGCGCATGAGCACCTACGCACCACTTATGTGCACCTCTTATATACATATCAATCATTTATCACTTAGTTAAAAAGCAGAACCACAGATGCTATCATTTTGTTGTGCCTGCATATTAGCATCATATCTTAATATCAATGGTGTTTTTGAAAAGACAGGAAACTATTTCAGTGCTGCACGCATCTTTCATTTCCTTTTATTTTTCTCATTTTCAGCCATTCTCTTTATTCCACTGCCACACTGTATTTTTTGTCTGTAGTATCATATTCTATGAAGGTACTTGTTTATTTCTTCAGCTTTCGTCTTTCTTCCCAACTCGGTTTTTTTGGTATCTTCGAGTGTCACATCAAAAGACAACACATCTTTGTGCATCTGTGTGTGCCAATATGTTTTTTTATCTTTTTTTTTTTGGGTCCTGAGCACAAGTAAGCATCTACACAAGTCCTGTTTATCCTGCTTGCCTGATTGTGGGCTGCTATTACACAGTGTGACCGGATGGCTCAGTGCCAGCCCTCCTGACCCCATCCCAGAGACTACCTTCAGCCAATCAACACTCTCATCAACCCGTGGAAGAGACAATCAGAGTGACAGCATCAGAGGTAAACATGAAGAAGCAGGGAAGGACAGCACAGAGGGAGACAAAAATAAATTAAGTGTTTGATGGAGAGTTGGAGTAGAGAAAAAATCAAAAAAGAGGAAATGAGAGACTGAAAGAGAATCTCATTTAGCAGATAGATTATTGTTCAAATATCCATCTAACTTGGGGGTCAATTGAAAATCAAGGCGAAACACCCAAACAAGCAAAAAGCTTGCTTATTAACTGCCACCACATGCAGATGACTTTGCACTAGTGGAAAATGAAACCAATCTAATCTTCATTTTAAGATCTTCATCACCCTCCCATTCATACAGCAGCCAAGGAAACCAGCTGGATATTGCTGTATTAGTCTCCTCTGCCATGGCAACCCAAAGTAATCAACTCCATATCCTCTAACCTTCCTGCTCATCCACCCACTCCTCCCACCTGGCATCATCACACACTGCTTCCCCTGCCTGGTAACCCCACAGATAGGTCTCTTCCATGGCAACCCACAGCAATCTAATTTATATCTAATGATACCCACCCTCTAAATCAACCCTCTTATGAAAATGAGATTCAAATTTTAATGAATTAATGGGCAGGTGGACTGTGGATACAGATCTGGTATGTTTGAATGACTATGAAAATTACTTTTTGGAGATTTCTTTCTCCCAAAGGGTCAATCATTAATCATATTCTGTAAAACTAGTAAGTAAGCAAATGCTGAAGAGCCACAGCAGCAAGGATGAACACATCCCATGGATGCAAAATTCTGTAAATTCCCTTTACAGTTTTATTTTCAGGTAACTTTTCTACCTAATGATTAAATAGCCCACGCAGGGCCAAAACTGTCGCTGTCACAAAAATTCTCTGACATAAACATACTTTCATTATCAATGCAGTACCAGAGACCTTATAAAGGCACCTTTTGCCACAGGATTTGCAATATTCTACAGACATACAGAATTTTTGGTTAAAGTATATCTGCTAGAAGGGAGAACAACAAAGTTCAAACTCACCTACCCCTTTAACCAGTTGTATCACAATGATATATGGAGAACAGCGTAACAATTTTAATTCACATTGTTCTAAATTTTTTCAGGAACATATAACAAAATTATCTAAAAGAGGCATCCAAACTTAAAGAAAAATGCCTTCCAGTATACCTCCTTCTGGACAACACACTTAATTTGCAGTCTCTTACGCACAGTAAGAGACTCCAAGACCATGCAGCAGTATCCTTGTTAAAGACCTTTACAACATGGCCTCTCATCCATAAACATAAAGGGTACCAATGACATTTCCACTGGAGACCACTATTATTTCTCCAGGGACTTAAAAATAATACCTTCCTGTCTTAAATGAAATCTAACGTTTCCCATATTTACTTCTGTCAGGGTCGAAAGGTGGTGTAGAAAAAAAAACACTAAATCTTTTCTATAAAACTAATGTGACATTTTGCATTAAAAACTCAAGACAAAAAAACTATACTATCCCACATAATCACACAATGAGTTAGCTTCATAAAAATAAGTGTATTCACCATTTTGAAGACAGGGAGGCTGCATCCTTTAAACAAGTCCCCTAATTTCTCCAATGTTCTTAAACTGCACTCAGGGTGTAAGATCTTTGCAAATTGTATATAGTTTAGAAAAACACTGAGCAGCTGAAATCTCAACATTAAGTAAAAACAATGAACATCTGAACATTTAATTTGAACAAACTCTTCTAACATCATAGTTAATGTCAATAAGCTTTGCTACCATGAATCTCAATAAACTGTGTATAAGCTCATAGATTTTTTTATTCAGGCATATTTTATTTAAATTTGACATACCTGTACTGTAAATATATCATTATAGATTTTAACTTCCATAGTAAATATCCCACAGTAAAAATGTAAGGACTTCAATGAACTGGATTAACTGCTTTTAAAAAAAAAAAAACTTTTTCTGTTCTGTGTATCCTCAAATGCAAAAAGGTCTGTTGAAATGATGGCTGAACTCCATCTGTTCACTATCTGAGGTTAAGCCCCAGACTTCTGATAACGGAGCTAATTGAAGGGTAGTTTGCGGGAAAAAGGAGGAAGATCTGATGGCTCAGAAATGAGGTGACAGGATATGTGCATCTGTAATGAGGACAAGGTAGAATATTTTCAAGGGAAATTGGATGATTTTAAAGTGGGCAGGGTGTAACTGAAATACCCTTTTTTTTTCCAACCATGGCAGGGGATGAAGAAAGGGTTGACAGAATCGTTCTTTACATTGATTTCTGAGGACATGGAAAAGGAATGGCTTCCATCAGTGATACTGAGGGCGAACAAAGACTTTTCAGCTGTGGTGCCTACGACAAGAGATAAATGTTTGACTGAAGGCTATTCTCTCAGCTGTGGGATCCTAATGATCTGCAGCCTTCACACTCCCATATCTCTTGTGGTACATGAGGCCCTGTGACATACTTGATGCTCTGGTCTATCGGTCAAGGCAATATGTTGTGGGTCCACCATTTCTCTGCAGGTCACAATCATGGAACACCAGGAAAAAAATTAAACCCACACTGTGTATTGCACCTTTTTTTTTTTTTGCAAGCAGCTCTGAACAACACATTGATCATATGACAGGTTAGATTCTATAATGGTAGTAGATTGTTTGGGTCTCTGGGTGACTGGGTGAGATACCATCAACATTAATATAGCAATTTATTGAACCAAAGAGGATTAATTATGTTTATCTTTTAATCCTCAAATGGAGCTGTGTGCACGCCACTAAATAAGCAGGAAAAATCCGCCTGAGCGTCCTACTCTGTCAGGAACAAGGCTTAGCCCTTTGTCAAATAGTATACAGTAGAAATTGCATGTAATGTCATGGCTTTCTAACTATGAACACCCTTGCCCTCCCTTCACTCTGCAAATGAGCAGAGAGCCATCTCTGGCAAGCTAACTGGTGGGAGAGGGAACTTCCATTAGACTCGCAATTATTGCCATTGCCATTAAAAAAAAAAAGCTCTGTGACTCAGCTACAGAAATCACATGAAATACAAATATGAGCTTTAACACTAACCTTTGGCCACAGTGTTCTTATTAATGCTGCATACTCCTCTCTCTCTCTCTCCCCTACCTAATATTGCATGAGCCAGCAACCAAATGATGCAAGTCATTAAAAACCTATCCATCTCAATTAGACTGTGCAGCAAGACTACTCCATGTGAGGAATTTTGCATAGCTACATATCTATTCAGACTTGTGACAAAACCTGGCAGAGTAAGGTAATGATCCACAGACTCCACAGCACAGATGGCATATTGGCACACACAGACACTGATAGCCTTATTAGGAATAATTCTAATACAGCACCCACATTATTTTCCATTACTTTAATGGAATATTTTGTTTCTTTTTGAAGTGGGGTTGTGCAAAGTACCTATAATCAGTAAGTGTCTCACTTGCAGTAGGATGAAGTCACTTCGCCCTCAGTTTGGAAAGACAGGAGGAATTCTGACATGGCTTTGAACTATTCAGAACAAGACCACAGAAGAGCTGTGACCTAAAACATCATTGTAGTTCAAGCTATAATTTATGAATTTTACATCACATTACCGTTACATCAAACATTTGTGTTACATTATCACCATTTTCTCAACTGAAAAACATTGGTGTTGCTGAATGCCATTGGATGCATGGTGGCTGCCTAATGTATCCTACCATTGATCAACTGTGACTCACAATCCTGCTACAAACTACAAGATGGCAAATGTGAAAAGTCTGAAATGGTGCAAGTGCTTATCAGTTTGAGAAAAAAAAAGACAAAATTATTGGCCAGCAGTAAGCTAACAGTTCCTTACATGATCATTATCAGAATGTGATAATGTGACAGTCCCAGAGAATGCATTGATGCATACCAAAACAGACATTCTTTGGTTGACAAAATGGGGATAAAGTAAACTATCTGAAACTCAAGTACGATGGTGACTACATAATATAAAGTTGCTTGAGGAGTTTGCTCAAACCATTTTGATAGATTTTAGGTTAAAGTTTTTTCAGAATTTGAAAATAAAATAAAAGGTATTTCACTTTATAGACAGACTGGATGCATACGTTACTTTAGCACTTTCCCAGGAGTATGCTAAGGAAAAATCCAGTCACAAACTTCAGAAGTAACTTCCTGGCATACTGTATTAATATTAACTTCACTGTCTACCTTCGTTGGCCCAGTTCCATTGATTTTGAATAGACACTGTACCTACAGTAGACTACAGGAGAACCTGGGTAATGACAGACCCTCAGATGTCTTCATGTCAGCAGCAGAGT
Organism: Atherinosoma microstoma; assembly: GCA_037177055.1. Taxonomy (NCBI): domain Eukaryota; kingdom Metazoa; phylum Chordata; class Actinopteri; order Atheriniformes; family Atherinidae; genus Atherinosoma; species Atherinosoma microstoma. The sequence continues at coordinate 17,988,702 of JBBBVU010000010.1, forward strand.
AATCCATCAGCCTGCCTTGCTGTGTAAAAGTGGCTGACATGCCACCTCTGTGTCTGATGGATGGAGCCTATCATTGTACTGCCAACCTCCTTTATCTGCTGCGGCAGGCCAATCCCTCTGGATCCACCTATAATCAGTTAGACCTCCTGTGATCCTCAACAACAGCCCCCAACCCACATCTATTCATGCGTAATGTCAGATAAGAAATCGTTTGTGCAACTTATAGCCTGTGGATGTGAAGTTCTTTTAAAAAATTACAGGTCACCAATCAGGTTCAGCATATTTTTTCCCCCATTTTTTCTTTGATAGATAGCTTTTTGATTGATTTGATTGCTTATTTAACCTTGATAGCGATAGCACAGAAATACTGAGCTGAAAATAACTACAAATAGACTTGATACTGTTAGTGACTAGATATATATCATTTTAAGGAGAAGGTGGGATATGGAATCATGATGCCTTTGTATCTAAATCCTCTTGAGGAGCAATATGACCTCAAAACACTCTTCACGCAATATTTATCAGAAAATGGCATTTTGCTGTAAGCAGTCCAACGTCTACAACGTTGCATTTACTCACAGTCAGGTGCCGTCTCCCCTGTTGGGTTTCTGATTACCTTTGCTTGATTTTCCTGTGATAACATCGTGGGATCATATATCTAGGAATGTAGAGCGAAGCAAGCATCTTCCTGTGGTACTTAATCAGGTATTTGCTGTTGGCTGTTCTAATCCTTCAACAGCCTTCTTCAAGAAACACTTCCACAATGTAACTTCAATATGCCAAAACTGTCACTATTGACACTGGAATTAGCCACGGTGAATCAAGTGGAAGGAAGCTTTAAATTTTTTATTTTTTTTATGTTTCATCTTGATGTATTGCAGTGTGGATCTGGGCATGGTTCTTCTGTTTTCTTGGTGTTAGATTTCTGTCCATATCAATTCGGGACTTAATTGGTCAGCCAGCTGTAATTTATATTATTATATATTATTATAATTTATTTTATACTGTGTGATGATGTTTTAATGTCTCTGTAAAGCACTTTGAATCACCCTGTTGTTGAATTGTGTTATACAAATAAACTTGTCTTGCCTTCATGTTAGCAAGTTATCCCTGGAAATTAAAAGGAGTTCAATTCACTGAAGGCAAGGCAAGGCAAGTTTATTTGTATAGCACATTCCATGTACATGACAATTCAAGGTGCTTTACATACAAACATTAGAAACATTACAGCGGGGTGCCGAAAGCATTAAGAAAAATTACGATCAACTAGTGTTTCTTCTGAGGTGATCTGAGACCTCTCAATCAGGGGACATATTTACAACATCTGAAAGCAAAGAGCGCTGATCATTTCCTCATGATTTTGAGACCTATTTTTATTAATTCAGTGGTTGTTTAAATCATTCATGTTTGACTGATTGCGTAATAATATTCCCCTGTAATGTGGGCAAACTAAGAATGCAAATTTATTTCTCCTTCCACCAATATCTAAATGTTTCTTTCATCTATATCTTTTTGTTTTAATAATGTATTATTATGCTTGATTAATTAGCGCTTCAGTTCCAGCATAGTGTCCACCCAATTATTTCTTGGTTACTGTTTATTTAACCCATTATATACTCCAAAAAAGCATTAAAGCAGTCTAAAACTGTCCACTAAAATCTATATTTTTTAACTTCTTGTTAAACTTGAAACAATAAATCAAAATAATAAATCAAAGAAAAAAACATCAAAGGGATTCAAATGAGGGCTTTCAGTTTAATCACTGATTTGGTCTCTATGTCTAATAATATATTTCAAACCAAACATGGTTGGTAGTTACCTTGTTGGGACAGTTAATCTTATCTAGTCTGAAAGCTGTCAATCAGCATTCTAAGTGCACAGACACGCACACACACAAGTATCTGAGAGTACAAATTACTGCAAATGTTCCTACATTTTTTAAACCTAATTTGACACATTTGACATTTGTTTTAAACATCTGTATTTTGCTCAGTGCTTAGTAACATTATTCTGACATGACAAATGCACAACACATTTATTGCTGCTTCATGTGCACTTTGAATGAAGGATTATCTCATGTAATGATGTCATATCTTTATTTATCTGGTGGGAGAACATCTTTACAATTTAAGTATCCATCAATGACAGAAAAACCTTTCAGACCAAATAGGAAAATATACACATACTTCATATTTATTCAAATCCCAATTATAGTATTTCTAACTATGTATCAGTCAATAATAGGGTGGACATTGTTTTCTTAAGGTTTGATAAAGTCTAAAAGGCACCAAATAAAAAGAATGATGATGACGAGGCTTGCACTCAATCCAAAGCACCATGTGTCTGAAACAGTCTTACAACACAACGTGGCAGTAGACTCAGCCCTGGTTTGATCAAATCTACACACTGCACAAGGACTGACACTAAATACATATAATAAGCTACAGTGTACCCACAGACATCACTCTCAGAGAGTTATCTGCAGACTTGTCCCTTCTAGCAAGAATGTCTCACTCCACACATACAGCAGTGCCACTGCCAACAGAAATGTCGAGGGTAAGGTTTGGCATGACAGCAAGTGTGACAGTTGTGACGGAATATGAACGGCCTAATTTATCCCCTTGATAGCTCTTGAACTCCTAATGACTTTTTCTCAGCTCTAGTTCACAGCCCTACGTGGCTGTGTGAGGTTGTGTGTGGCTATCTGTGGTCTAATAAAACCTTAAGTGAGCAAAAATGTCTTTCATAAAATGTGTTGGTTCAACAGCTTTATCATCACGGCTTTAGCAAATGTCAAACAGGAGAGTTTCATTGGTATTCTATGAAAGTCTGTCATAAAATGGCCAATAAAACTTTACATGGTCCATGAAATCATCTATTTTTTTGCAAATGTAGTTACACTAGTCAAATGTGTGTTGATTTCTCAAACCCTTCAAGAATTACAGAGCAATACAGACTGGGGGAACTTATCTAAATGTGAGCTCTCATTTTTGTAAAAGGCATGGGTTGCATCATTTTCTATTACATCAGTCGGTTATTTGAAGTCAGAAACCCAAACAGCATGAAGGTTTCTGAAAACATGAACATCCCTGCAAATGTAAAGTTAAGATTTTTTTCATGAGGCTAAAGCCTATGAAAAAACGAGAAAAACTGTTTTTTCTCCGTGTGTTTTTTCCTTCTTCTTTGACCTTTCTAACTCGACCAAAAAGGGCACAGTCATTAGAATTGCACGAGTTAAGACAGCTGTTAACCTGGGCAATCTCAGGGAGCAGGCATCATGATGTGAAAAATAAAAAGCCACACCAGTGCTGCCAGGACAATAGATCATAAGAGGCATCAATAAATAATTACATTTAAATGTCTCTTAATGAGTGGACTTTGCTGACGGGGCTGATGTTTATGGCCTCTGATGAAACTCTACGCACAATGCATCCATAATACAGAATGTCATAAAAGACTGGCCAGTTAATGGCTCTCAGTGCTCTGACTGGACATGATAACAGCATCCTCAATTACACACCGATGATGTGCTACAACTTGATATGCAAACACACTGATATTTGCTTTGAAATGTTTGCTGTCTCAGCATTACAGCTTACTGTTCATTAGTTACTGTCATTATGCAATTTATGGATGGAGATCTTTATGAAAAAGGTTATATAAAATGATTCAAACTATATACAAATATTTAAAGGGTCAGTTTCCCCAAACATATTCCACTGTCTTCCTTGGTAAAAAGTTTCAGTTTAATTTTTTAAGCTTTTGAGCAATTTATCCCACAATATATGAGAATTATATTTGCAAAATAGAAGAGGAGATTTTGGTTGCTCCAGTAACCATAAGACAGTCACCAGGACATTGTTGTAGATGTCTTTTTATGCCGCAAGAACCACAGAATACAGCCTCCCCTTAAAGACCAACCACCCGCATGTGCAATACTATTGAACCAACTATTTGTCTTGCACTATTTTGTTAAAAACAACTGCTCCGTGCATGCTGTTGCCCATGTCAAGTCTTTTAAGTTAGATGGTGTGTGCGTGTGTTCAGGTAAAAGAAATATGTCTCGCTTCCAGAGCTTTGAATGACAGACCTGAACTCAGACGCACAACTAGAGCGTTTAATCCAAACGTATTTCACATGAAGGCTTTAGGTGAGATGTTCCTCCAGGTACACTGGCCTCTTATCTACGTGGCACCTCCTTAATTATTCATAAAGGTGCTAAAATGTGTGTATGTGTGTGTATGAGCTTATGTCTGAGGCACTGAGGCCTGTAAGACTTTGTCAAAAGATGCGCATGATACGACACATCAAACAGGTGCAGGGGCGGCCCCGCACAGCATGTGGCCACACACATATGCATGCAAACATACATACACACACAAGGGTAATTACATGCACATGTCACTGGTAGCCAGCTGTGCATTATAAAGCACAACGGTATCAGTTTGATGGTGTCATGTAGGAAACGAGGGCGAGGAACTGAGAAGACAATGGGGAGACGGCTGCTGTCGGAGTGCTGTGACTCATTTTTAAGCAGTTATTTTGGTACACACACATACACACAATCACGTCTGCACAAACACGCATTTCTTTCTTCCAACATTTATCATCATAAATAATGAATGCGATGCTGTGGGACTGTGCGGGTACCAGAGTACAAACATGCTGGTGATTAGAGGGAAGTGCAGAGATGTGTTTTGGAGAAGGCTCAGAGAGACAATGAGGAAAACTAAGGAAAAGGAAAAAGGAAATTAATTTAAATGGTTATTGAACCAATCTATCAGGGTCAGTGGTAAGAAAACACCACCAGGTGAAGGTACTTTAACAGGGAATAACTGTATGCTTTGGGGGACAGACCCTGTGTTAATTATTTTCATCATCAAGGAACTAAGAGCTGTGACAGATAATCTAGTAATCAGATAATGGTCTTATAATGCTTATTTTTGCACAGCAGGAGATAAATGAGATTTATTAAAACAAGTGTGAGCAGGATGTGAAAAATATTGATTGAAGTGCCTCCTAGTGGAAGACTGGAAGTGTCTAACATTATACAAAAGGCAGGCACCAGAAATGTAGAAAATAAACCATTTGGGTGAGTTAGCAACTTTATTTCTCAATACGTTTGCAGATGATAAGCTTCTAGTTAAAATCCTTCTCCTCAAATATAAAGCTCTCCACAACCAAGCTCCAGTGTATATCAAAGATTTCATAGTTCCTTATGTTCCAAACAGAGCACTTCGCTCTCAGACTGCAGGTCTACTGGTGGTTCCCAGAGTCTCTAAGAGTCGACTGGGAGGCAGAGC
>JBBBVU010000010.1:18000572-18044623 GCA_037177055.1 Atherinosoma microstoma
TTCATTGACAGAAAGGTATTTCTGTCCTGTCAAAACAATGCGTCTATACGTCATGACGCTGAGTCGCTCTGATTGGTTGATGCCCCGCGTCCAGCGGCAAAAGTTCAGATTTTCCAACTCCGGCGTCCGACGCTGAAAATCTCAAAACGCGCCGCGCCCGACGCTCAAAACGCGACGCTAGAAGGCTCGACGCGCCTTGACGCGCGTCGGCCATAGACTTTGCATGTAAACTGGACGCTCCCGACGCGGTTGGTCTGAACGCACCTTTAGACTGTTTACGCTATCAATGAATTTCCAACGGATTCTGAAAGCTGAGAAGTGCAGCTTTGCACTGATATACTGCACATTACATTAGTGCCAATACCGTAATGGCAACAGACCCCCTTGTGCTCTTTCATGTGATGGCAACCCAAAAGCTTTATAAGGTCACTGGTGTTAAATTTGGCAGCATTTGTGCCACCTCTGGAAACTTCAGCCCTGCATATTAGGCACGTAGCTGGTTTGCTGGTGGGATTTTCTAATAACGGCAAATTACTGACATAACGCTAATACTAAATGTTAGCACAACTGTGACTCGCTTGCAGCTGTTCCTCCCCCTACCAATTCAAAACAATCGTCACACAAGATTGCATAACTTTCCTGTATGTGGTGGTATTGGTGGGGTTGGGCAGGAAAAAAAGAATTATGATTCTGTTTCCTTGGTATGGGATGAAATACTCGCCGATTCCAATCCCCTTACTTTTGGCAGCATCTGTGAGTATTTCCCGATGCTAATATCGGCATCTGCCCAACTCTATTTCAATGAGTGCCCAATAAAAGGTTAAAAACTATCAATACTGAATAACCCTCAAAATTACTCACTTTAAAACAAAAATAAGACTTTTTATTATGATGGATTTCAGACAGTTGAAGAGGAGCAACTTTTAGTTCTCACCATGGAAAAAGTAACTACAACTCTACTTCAGCACACTCCTACAAGCTGACAAGAACTCTGATGATAAAGTGGCCACCGCTGTGTTTGTGTGCTCTTATGTACACACATGCAGCTGGATGCTTACTCCTGTAAAGATGCTGACTCAAGCCTTTCTGTGCAATTTCTCTCTAACAGCTGCAAAGTTAAGCCACATGTTTATCAAGTCGAGAGAGAGATCAGTAAGTCTTTGAGAGTTCAAAACGGCATCGGGTCAGTGACTAACCAAACCCCCCACTGGTGGTAAAGATGGGAACAGAGGGGGCGACTGCATTTGTATTTGACCACAAACAAAAGGCCATTTTCTGAAGTGTTTGGTTGCACGAGACATTTTTTGCTACAGGAGAACTTTTGCATGACATCAGTTAAAAGTTGAGTAGGGGGTATAGGTTTTCATCTCTGCTGACTACACACAAGTGTGTGAGAACATGGATGTGTATACAGTATACAGTATGCACCGCAGATGTCTGTGTATGTGCCTGACCACAAGTAAGTGTCAGAGCAAAGAACCTTAAAACACCAGTGGGAAGTGACCTGGAAATGTCATCAGTTTCTTTACAGCCTCCTAGTTTATAGCCTCTTTGACACAACGCTCTTTTCCAGATGTTGGTTGGTGAATCCTGAACTTGAGACACTCGTGAGAGGAAGGTAAGGACAGCTATCTGCAATCATCCAGGTGTACTTATGGATAAAATAAATGATCAAGTCATCAAGTACTTTCTGTGAGACCCCTGAGAGATGACCTACAGAATAGTAATGAGCTATACTCTATTTAATGTTCAATGTTCAGGAGTTAAATTTATGTCAAAGTCCCTGCTATAATATGATTCATAAAGGTGTAACATTTACAGTACAGGTTGCAAAGCACTCTTAATACAAAAACAAATTGATATTTTTTGGCTTAGCTAATAAATTAATTAAAACTTTCGTTAATCTGGTCAATAACAAAAAGTCTTGAATTTGTGATTCAAGAGATTATTGGGGTTTTTTTTCAGGGGAATTTATGGAAATTGAATGATTTATTGATACTGTTATCTTTACATTTGATTAATTTTAATATTATGAAAAAAGGATGGATAGTCCGCACACCAGAAATTCCTTCTACAGTGTTTTTATTATTTCTGTGACGTTTCGGGCATCCGCCCTTCTTCAGACATGATTAATTTTCACAATAGATATATCAACACAATAGATCAAAATTTGAGTTAATGCTAGCAATTTATCAAAGTTGTACAACACATTCCTGTTAATGTATATTGTTTCTAAGGCTAGCTCATACGTTCTCCAGGTTATGTTGGGTTAAGTTTTGATTTCTTTTCTCTGTTATTTTTGTAAAGACAACCTTAATGTTCAGTTGGTATTTGCTTTACCTTTTTTTTCTTTTGACACAGCTGTTCCTTTGTGTACAATTTGTGTATTAATGAGTTTTGACAACTGTTTTGTTTTTTTCACCTTAGTTTAGTTTACTAGTTTTAGGTTCGTCATCTCCTTTCTCTGTATACATTGCCTGTTTTTTTTAAATGTAATTTGCCAGCCTATCATCGTTGTTACCATCCTGTTCCAACGGATGTGCCATCTTTGTTTCAAGCTCTTTGTCTGTTCTGTGCTTCAATTCATTTTCATTTCTTATACCTTTTGTATTCACTGTGTTTTTGTCATGCGAGTTTCATTAAGATTATACAGTCATTTAGCAGACGCTTTTATCCAAAGCGACTTACAATTGAGTACACCGGTGATGCCAACACTGGAGGCAAGGAGGATAAAGTGTCTTGCCAAAGGACACGACAGTTGACTGGGGCAGGAACAGGATTTGAACCACCAACCTTCGGGTCATTGGACGACCGGCTCTACCACCTGAATCACTGCCACCCGTCAGAGGACGCGTTTCTTTATCTGCTTAAAATTTGTGAGTTTGCATTTGGGTCCTCCCCTACACACAACAGTGACAGTCCAAAAAATCTATAATTCCAGACATATTTGCAGAAGGGGGTTAGGGTTAGGGGAAAGTCTCCACTTCCCAAACACTTCTCTCAGCTAACCCTATGAATTGTAAAAAAACAAAATAACATAAAATCCATTTAGGCTTTACATGCCTGAAGAAAAGTTTTATCCAAAGCATTAAATTCTCATATATTGAGCATACTCATTTGTAGTATTTTTTCATAAAACTATATTCATGCAGCTAATGCAAGTGCTCTCTATTATAACTTTCATCAGCATTAGTCTGGAAGGTCATTTGTGATCAAGTGTAAAAATCAAAAGCCACTTCATCTCAGTCACCCTCCAACATCCCACATATGAATCTAAACAGCATTTTAAAAGGAACTTTTCAGGAGGTGAGGCCAAGTTCTCCTTTTTACGAGCCCTGTGGTCTTTAACGGAACAGTTGTCTTATTCACACCTCCTGCTTAAAACAACAGATCCAAACAGCTAAACTAAACATAAGCATACATGCAAAAGCACATTTACAACTACAAACAAAAAAAAATATTCCCTACCCACCCACTGCCCTTGGTTTGGTGCAACTCCACAACCTCGGACTGGGGAATATCCAAATCTTAATGTCTGCCTTACAGTTTTCGAAAAACATCTCGTTTGCCATAGCAACACGTACGAAAACAATAAAAATTCCTTTGACTAAAGCAAATCCCAAAAAGGGTAAATAAGACTAAGCTATTAAACTAGATGTTAAAGGGGTACTGAATCATTATTGATCATGTATTTCAAATTTATTCCAACTGATAAATCTAAAGTAATGAAAGCTGATGTTTGTTTTAGCATCTCAGTGTGTTTGGGAATTGGAGAGGAAATAGGAAATGGTGAGCAGGGCGGTCCCTCTCTAACAGGCGCAGGACAAACAGTTTACATGGTGTAAATTCTGGGTAAGTGGCATCCCAAACAGAGCAGAACAGGTACAGAAAACACCTCCAGGGGGCCAAAGCACACAGAATTTAACAACCTCATATGTCTACCTTGGGACTGTGATCGACTCAGTTTCCATCTCAGCAATTTTTTTTTCTAAATCAGCCTGCTGTGAGGGAAGCAGAGAGCAAGCTGTAACCAATGTCTTTATGCTGTTTTCTGAATGCAGGCATTCTCTTCCATTTTCAACAAAATGCTCAGGGGAACTGGAGCAAAAAGAGACTATAAAGCTGTCTAGACAGGTAGTAAAAAGATGCATATGACTGTGGCCCCAAGCGATATCACCAGTAGACATCTTTCTTTGTTTGAAGCAAAGCACAATTATTTTCTTTTTCTGTATTTGACTGGTAAATTGTTTTCTTCTTCCAAGAGGCCAGTGCCCATGTTTGGAAAAAGATTTTCATTTGTTTTAAAATGATATCTAAAGAAAAAAAATTCAATCAACTGGCCTCAGAGCAGAGGTTCTCGGTCCCTTCTCGTCAGCTTTTGTTATGGAAGCAAACAAACTGGGCTGCTTTCGTTTCCGCCTGTCATGCAAGATTGGATTTTGATGACACTGATATTCATGTACTCTCCACTCTGTCCTTGCAACTGATTCTCTCCCTCTCCTCTACATCCTTTCCTTATGATCTAAAAAACAAAAAAAAGATTTAATCTATTGGAACTGCACCACAGCTTACACCGAACCAAGAGACAAAAACCCAGTATTTCTGCCAGCAACTTTTCATGGAAATGGGTTAATTTTGGATCAAGAAAATACATTTCCACTCACTTTCTCCTGCTTTGGTAAAGGATAATAAAAAGTGCTATCTGATGTGCATTAGTTTAAAATGTTCCTCCAGTTTCCAACCATTTAACCAACAGAAAAACAGTTTAGATTTGCAGGATCTTGGCTGTTTAACTTTAGCAGCGGTTTCATTTGTGTATTCATCTGGTTTTACACAAACATAAGAGCAAATTTCAATGGACGACGAAGGGTGGCATGTTTTTACAAAGCTGACTAATCCTGTTGCCGTTACAGTGCTGTGCCTTACTTCCATTATCCCTTTCCAGCATAGCAGAACACACAGCCTGACTCACAGCCACCGACTACATTCCCTGTCAGGCCACTGAACACACAATCAGCAGGATCTAGATCAGTACATCTCTGAGGTACATGGAAAAGTACAGTGTGACTCGCACAAAGTTAATCTCAACAGCAGCCCACTGACATTTGACAAAATTCATCAGCCTCTTTTCTTTCTATCATTTCCAGCACAAAATGATACAACAAGCTCTCAGCTCTGACAAGCTTCTGCATTCATGTTAATAATTCTGAAATTGTCTAAAAAGAAAGGAATTTTAACAAAAGAAAGCGTTAGATCATCTGGGTGTGAGGAATCTAAATAACAACATATACCAACAAACTTTTTTGTTAAATATTTCCCCTAAACAGCAAGTGTCCAATCACACCTTAGCAACTGTAAATAGGTAGGACAGGTTGTCACTTTGTCCACATGTCAAAGTGTGTTGAGCTGCAGTTGGATAAGTACTTGATTTTTAAAGTTAGCCTTGTTTTAATACATACTTTTGTTGGGTTCAAGTAGGGATGTCACAATTATATATTTTCTTGAAACAATCATCAAATTCATCAAAGAAACACAAGAGGGCATTATCATTAGATAATTAGATGCCACTTATCCGTCACATTGCACTGTAAGTCCAACATGAATCATACACAATTACAATATTCCAAACGACGGGATAACATTTTATTTCAGTATAATATTAGGTCGAAAATAACATTCTTTTACCCACCATTACCTTCACTTTAGCAAACAAGGGTGGTTGTTATAGTGCAGGTGGTATCTCCTTCCTTGACTGCAGCTTTTTCATGGTATGCTTTAAAGACTAGCATGCCGCCATCCACAATGACACCTTCGTCATTTTTTCCATAACCAAATAAATATTATGGGGATGACTTAATCGTGATAGCTGTAGCTTTAAAGACGCATTACGTGACTTTCCGACCTTAAAGAGCAACTTGCAGGTTAAAAGCATGATTGATGATTTGCATGAAGCATTTTTTATAGATAATATATATCTTGTATTTGTTGGAGACCGTATATTAGCAAATAAAGAAATTAGTAATTCACTATTGACAACGACAAACACCTGTAAAAACATGTTTTGCCGGAAGTGACGTTGCATTAGGTACTTCGTGATGTAAACAGACATGGCGAATGCACCTGAACCACATGGACGTGAGAGAGGAGGAAAATATAATCATTGTCAGAACTGAAGGACCTGATCCCTACAGTTTTGAACCTGAAACTACCAACAGGGTCTCCGCCATCCAGGAGAGGAGACTGTTGATCGGAACAATAGTTTGATATTAACCCCTCAGACCCACAAACGCGGAAGCCTACTCATATGAAATCATGCAGCCTTGCTGCTCTCTGACCTTTCCTAAAACTACATTAATTTTAATTTAAACAAGGTTTAATATTTATGTGAAGAATAGAAATTTCTACATATTTCGGCCACAGGTCTGTCTGACTGCAGGGGATTTTGCCCAGTTCTATTTTTAGATTCCTGACTTTGTGGATGAGATCAAAGGCGTTTCTGCAGAGGAACGTTTAGCAGGGTTTATGAAGGGAAACGCTATTCATACTGTTACGACAAACAACATTTATTATTAAGTTAAAGCCAAAACAGATCAGTCACTTCTGCTTCTGCAGGACCGGGGCTCCCATTGACTTGAATTGAGGTTCTGCTGCAAAGCCGTGGCGTGGGACCGAGGGGTAACACTGTTTATACTGTGCTCAGTGAGAATTCTAATGCGAACTGGCATGCATTATTTTCGTACATATATCCATACGTAGTTCTGAAAGTTAAATCACTGTTATATCACTCCGTTACAGGCGTCACCATGGTAACGTATTAATCAACTGGTTCAGATCATCTGGCTTTTGACAGGTGAATAAATCCCGCTGTAGCATGGAATGGTTGTTTAGCATAAAAAGCACATCGAGGCCAGCATAAAATAGTTCCTATACTTAAGCACGTTTAACAAGTTTTGTAATATATAAATATATAAAATGTTTACTGTGTGGAACCAAGCGGATTAAACAACGGGGACCCATGCATTACACGGTTTTAATGCACTGCGCGTCGTGGTGTTCTAGACTCAGAGTTGTGCATTAAAACCCTGTAGTGCACGGGCCCGAGTTGTTTAATCCTTACGAAGTCCACGAATGTGAGCGTCCGGTGTAAAATCTGATCATCGGATGATGTAGCACCAAAACGTAGCTTCGCTAAGTCTCCATTCAAATTTGTGAACAGTCAACTGTTTCCTGTTTGGGTTTCACTGAACTTCTTAAAGCCCCAGTGTGTAATAATTACTTCCATCTAGTGGTGCGCTAATTGAATCCAAACAACCGAGTGGTGCTCTCTGGCGCCATTTATGCGCGTCACTACCACTACCGAAGCCGTGGAGAGTCATAAATGTGAAAATATCTACATCTTGCACAAGTTGGAGTGTCCCCTCAGGTGATGAGGCACAGAACGATATAATTCTGTTGCCTTATTGATGCCAATAAGTTGCAAACATGCCATCCATGTATTTGGTACCAAGTTACTGCTAATAGTCATTGTGTGAAATTGTTTTTGTAACCTGTAGACTCAGAGATGATTGGATGAAGTGAGAGGGAGAGAAAGACAAGGACAAGGAGGGAGAGGTAGAGGAAGTCAAAGCAGGGTTTAGTGAACCTGTCCGCGCTGCAAGAGGAAAATCCCCTGCTGTAACGTAGCAACTGAGCTTTTCCACTGTAAGCTAACAGATTAGCGTCTACCGTTTTATATAGCAAGTGACAGTAAATGATCCGACCAAACGGGAGGATAAAGTAGCTGCTGGACTACCCTGCCCAGTTTCTAACACAACGCCAAAATAAACTTCACTCATAGACTGAATTAACTTACCTGTCCAGCAGAAAATTGCAACTTCCAACGACAACACACAGGGATTCACTGCTAAAACATGTAGGGCTAACAAGTTTGTCCCGTTTCTGCTCCTGAATTCAAAGATGGCGATGCAACATGGCAGCTACCAGTTGTGTACGCCGCCACTTATGTATTTATAAATAACTCATTCTAAGCTACAAGAACACTTTCATTTGGATATGAGTGTGATTAGACTAAGATAAAATACATATTTATGAAAGTGATACTTGATTTTTTCAAATAAAGCCAAATTAAAAGCCAAATTTGTTACACACTGTCCCTTTAAAGATAAGGTCCCATATGTTGTAGAATACACACTACTTCCACATTATCCGATGCAGAACGTCAGGAAACATTTTTTTACCTTCTACACATTTGCATGTAAATAATCGAATCGTTGCTAATTCAGAGACAAAACAAACTTACCCTGTTAGCTTCACGGTTTGATTGTCTACCCGCAGGTTCCCCGGTAACGGCAGACATGACCTACTTCTGGAATAGTAGCCGTGGCATGAACGTGCACAGCATCAATCTTTAAACGTACTCTCTGCATACTTATGTATCCCATCATAAAAGCTGTTAAGTCACTTGCCACATAGTCTTTTTTCACAAAGTAGACACTGCAGATGACATAGTGTCTGGGGTGAACGGACTTTGCAGTGAAGTCCTGGCGCTGAGCCTGGACAAATTTCCCCCAGGAGCGAAAAGTTGGACTCTTCCTGTTTGGGAAAATGTGGCCACAATGTCCAGAGAGACTTGAGTTTTTACATCCTGCACAAACACAAGTGTTCACCATGATAAAACCAGCCGACGTCCGCAATAAACTGATGTAGTCAGCTGCTGGTGCTCGGGGTAGTTTACCTGTAGCGACGCCACGCGTCACGTGGTACTAAGAGTGTTGTTTTTTTTAAACAGTAATTGCAGACAAACTAAATTTGGTGTAATTTTTTATAAAAAAAACATTTTTAAAACCTTTTATTTATGCCACTGTGTCCCTCAAACATGTTAAAAACTGTGTAAAACAGTTTATTGTGGAATATTTAACCTGAAAGTTGCTCTTTAAAACGGCACGTTCTGGCCTGGTTTGATGGCACAAAAACATCTATTATGTGCATTTCTGGACCCGTCGCTGCAGCGGTGTCCCAAAGCTGAGAAACCGCACTATACAACACTACGCTGCGTGATGTCGCAGCAGAGTTTCGCTTAACGCACTGTGTCACATGCTAGCAAATGGATATAAACAAATTGGCCATTTTGAACGTGCACCATGGTTGATTCAGCCAGGGGCGCAACTACCTACTTTCTGATGGGTATGCAGACATATCATTGTGTGTCAGTAACATGTTGACATGTTACTGACATTACCGGTGTCAGTCTTGATCTCTTGGCACACAAAGACCCAAGGCTGAAACCACTGTGCTTAACTGCACCACCCAACCATCCCTCATTCCTCTTTGTTGCGATGTAGTGATTTCTTAAACAACAGACTTCACAATAGCATCCGCTTCCATATACAAATGCTTGTGTGAGGTCTATTTTCTTCATGTTATTCATGTGGGCGATACCTTAGAACGCAGAATATTACGAAAATATTACGTATGACCATTTCAGTTGGGGGACTTGTTGTATTCTTATTTATTTAAATATTGACTAAGAACTACAACAGCACAATATATAAACAAATGTAACACAATATCAGCAATTAGCAGGTGAGAGGCGAGGTACACCCTTGACAGGTCGCCAGCCTATCGCAGGGCCAATTTTCACTCATTCTGTGCAGCCTTATAAAGAACTTGTACTGATCAGCACGGCTCTGTCCAGACAAGATTGTCTAGTGGTAGCCTGAGAGGACAAACAGCAACACTTCTCAGGAGGAAGGCAGAAAGCTTTGAAATAAGTGGCATTGACATTAAAAATAAGGAGACAATTAGAAGACATTCTCGAGTGATGGTGTATCAAACAACAGTACAACTTGGTGATGGATAATCTAGATTTGGACATCTGCATTAAACTGACTCAGCACTCTGGTCGTCAGAGGGAAGAAGAAGAAGCCACGCATTGTGGTTTGCATCTACGGCACCGTAAACACACCTCAAAAATTTGCAAGAATTATGTTGAGACTAAAGAAAAACCAAACAGTGCTCTTTTCTCACCATTAACCAAAACTTAAGTCAAGTAATGTGGGTAAATACTTTTTTTTATTCATATGGCAGCTTTCAAAGCCCATCACATTTAAACAAACCTATTGGGTGTGTGCAGCTTAAGCAAAAATGGAAGCAAACAAATACAACTGTATTAAGAAGTTTGAGTATATTTGTCCCAAAATTTTAAACTCAAATAGATAGCAGCTATTATGTACAAATAAAACATGTCTATATTAAGTTTCAGTATTAAGTTTTATTTGGTGGTTTTTTTTAAAAAGAGTTTCGTATCTTACTTTATACAGTCATTGCTCATTCAAAACATCTGCTACAAAATATTTTTTTACAACACAAGTGATTTGAAAAAGTTCTGTCCATTTTTTCACTTCATGTGTCGCATATAAGAAGAGAAAACCTAACAGGCAAAATTAAGTGAAATAAAAATGGGTCACTCAGGCTTGTTTTGCAACCACACAGCAAACTCCATTGTCCTAGCAGGCAGGATACTATAACTTTTCCAGTAAATCCAAAACTTTCTGTCATGAACTATAAATCCAACTCGCTAAAGCAGGGGTGTCCAGCTCTGGTCCTCGAGGGCCACAATCCTGCAGGTTTTCCATGTATCCTTGCTCCAACACACCTGACTCAAATTAATTAATCATTGTGCAGAACTTAATAAGCTGCTGGATCAATTTCATTTGAGTCAGGTGTGTTAAAGCAGGGACATATTGAAAACCTACAGGACATAGGCCCTCGAGGACCAACTTTGGACACCCCTGCGCTAAAGCAATGGAAAATCCATTTGGAAAGCAGCACGCAGTGACAAAACTATTAAAGACGCATTAGAGAGGAGCTTTTAGGCAAAAAAAATAAAATGCGATCTGAAAATAGATGCCTCGTTGCTGCCCAGCTTTGGCAGGAGAGCCAACAGTTTTCCACATTAATCAAAAGTGAGTCTGTTGCACTCCCAGCCTGCTGTAGGTAATTAGCGGGATACTTTAAGTGACCATTACCACCATCAAACCCATCCACCCTTCAACAGCAGCCCAAACACAACAAAGGTCTGAGCCAGGGGGGATAATAACACAAACTTTCAGGCTACCTCGTGAGCTTACTAAAACAAGAGTTATTATTAGATTTGGCAGCCACAACGAGGAGGTTAAATAAATCCCTGCAACAACCAAGACTTAGAGCAGTTAGTACAGTTTGCCCTATCAAGTACATATTGATATAGATGGTTGTGAGTAATATTCTTTTTAAAAGTCTTGAGAAAACACACTGTGCAAACGTACTGAAGGAAACAGATGGTCATTAACATTTAATCCAAGCTGTCAACAGCTGACTTTTTTTTTCTTTCAGCAGAGCTGCAAATATTAACCCATTAATAGTTCCCCAGGATGTTTATACACATACATATATATATATATATATATATGTGTATGTGTGTGTGTGTGTGTGTGTGTGTTACTATGGTATGACAACAGAATAATGCAGGAGGTCACATGATATAGTGTTGCACTATGTGTATATTAATATATAAGGAACTTCACTTGGTTTTGGGTTTTGCTATGCTTTTATAATGCTTCTGTTTTTACGTATTCTGTTTGTGTTATATAATTCTGTTGGACCCCAGCTAATGTGGATCTTAATAAAATAAACTATATAAACCAACAGAGAGTTTCTTGTGTTCTTGAATACATTTCAAAGAGTCACTTTAAATTTTAGAGAATTGCTATGTCGTATTAATTTCTCTGTGTTCATTTTGATACTGTCACTATAAATAAATGTGTTTACTGTGTTCATTCACGTCAAAGATAGACACTGGAATAAGCTGTTATTCCCACACTTGTGCATCGGTGACAGGCTAGAAAAAGTTAACAATGATAAGCGAAAATATCATGACACACTCCTCCACAAAAGTCAGAAGTTGTGATCATGCTCCCATTATTGACAAAGACGTTTTATCATGATCACATATTACAGGAAAATACCACAGACTAAAGAATACAATTACAGTACACAGCCTGGTATTTATCAAACAAATCCCCTACTCAATAAACACACAGTCTTGCTGCAAGAGATAAAAGACCACACCACAACAAATGATAAACAGAAGGGTGTGAGAGGAGATTACCTACTATAAGCATTCGTCAGTCAGACTGTGATCCCAAAATCAACATTGGCAAGAGGAAATAACTGGCTTACAGTGAGCAGAGCCAGCAGGTGAAACAGAGGAAGAAGTAAAAATCCCACAGCACAACAGGCAGCAAAGCTTTTAAAAATCCTGTATCAACATCACCAGCAATGTCTCAGGGGACACTACAGAGTGGACAGAAAACACAAGATATTGCTGCCTTGGGACATTCTAGGTAAACACATTAAAACTTACTATATGTTCTGAAGCTTGTATGAATGTGGCACAGTGATAACAGAAGCAGGGATTCAAGTGTGAAAGGGCACTGATGGAAAAGCTGGAAATCAGAATTAGAGTTCTTCTCTTACCTGAGGGGCTTTAATATTTCCCCGCAGCTCTGCCTCTGCTCTACCTGGTATCTGGCTTTGCATGTCAGCAGCTGTACCGAAGTCGCTCTGATTCAGGCAACAACAAACACAATCCCCTTGTCATGTTCTTTTCTTTGCTCAGATAAAATGATTCCACTTTCAATCATCGCATATAGACAGGAAATAAATCCCTCTCACCTTGCAGTATCCAACGATCTGTTCTGCGATACTGTTGATGTGCAGCAAGTATCGGTGCAGTCTCTGTTGGTACCTGAGAGCAGCGAGCTGAGCCTCGTTCTGTACCGTTCTCACCTGAGCCAACAGGGTCTGCTCCCTCCTGTTCCACCTGAGCCTGGCCATCCGAGCTTCAAGCTCCAAAGTTGCGCTTCTTTCCTCCAACGCGTCGGTAACCGCGCGGAGCGCCTCCACACAACAGTGCTCCTCTGTGTTGCTGTTGAGCGTGGTCAGCAGAAGACCGCATCCCTTTTGACAAACATTTTGACCACGGTGACCCTTGCGCGGCTCTCTTTGCGACTCCATCTCGCCGCAGTTTGAAGTTTGGCCGACTGGGTCCAGTTTCACTGAGGGAGTTGGGCAGTCAGCGCACATAGTTTGCGCAGGCAACTTTCCTGCGCAGGAACGAGTTAGGACAGACTTACTTTACAAGTCTGAACACATGAGAGCATGAGTGCACTGAAAAGTTTGAGGACTGCGCAGCTCGCTCCGAACCGGTGGGGCAGCGCCACGAAATGCACCACATGACCTGTGGTGATGCTGAGCATGAAAACGCCACCATCCTGACTCTTTTCAGATCTTTCAGGTCAGAGTCGCCATCTTAGTAGCTAGCTACTACAATTCATCTAAGGGATATTATTATTATGATCTGCTCAAATTTAATTTAGTGTAGTTAGGTCCAAGTATGAGCAACCCAGGTGGTGCTGTGAACTTGATGTGTGTTATAAATCCTCTCCAGCAGAGGTCGCTCATTCTCACATGGCTCCAAAAGTTTTATTTGGGGAACAGACCTTTCTAGCCGAGTATAAACAGCTTAGGCTACATGATGACTGGTGATGATCCTTGGTGGATCTTTATTGCGCCTCAGTCTCTTTCCTGAAACTTTTCAGTTCATATTCTGCTCTGGTGAAACGTGTCTCAAGGGGAGGGTGCTACTTCAATTATAAAGCCTGAGTCCGGGCCAATCTTTTCCTGGCTGATACACCCTGACGTAGGCTACTGCAGGCATCTCAGAAACAGAGTCACATTTCATGTCTCCTTGTGGAACAGTCTGGTTCTGGTCTGCTGACTGCACCAATTTGAAGTATGTTTTGTGTAGTCTGGGCTGTCATAGAACAGGTGTAGATTTACAAAGACTGTCTGCTAAAATACATGCACAAAGAGGTTATTTTCTCCCCATCAGTCAATTTAAATGAGCCAGAAGCTGTTGTATGTCTTTATGTGAATTAGTTTAGGACCAAACAGGTAGCCTATTTGAGAGAAGAGAGGGGTGATGAAGTGAAGCAGTCAGCCTGAAGCAAGCAGCAGCCTTGTGAGTATTAGGGTGATTTGGAAAAAGTGTTACAGCCACCTGGGATCAAACTTATCACACAGGCCATATGCTTGGACTGATAAGCCACTAAATAATGGCAGAAAAAATAGAATATCTCTGTCTTTTGTTCTCTAAGTGAGCTGATTTTGCTGAATGGCTGCTTTGGGCCGACTAAAAGGAGAACCTATCTGATTGATTTGTTCTGACCTAATCCAAGAAGAAGAGTGTTATCAATTTACCTTGCATCTGTTTGATACCTGATAGGAGACAAAACTCCAACAGCTGTTTCTCCTAAAGAAAAAAAACAGAGCAGGCCTTATCGGTAATGGAGGACAGATTGAAACACTATCTCTGATATATATAGGTGCTGCTGGTTTTGGTAAAGAATGGCTTACAGATGGAAAAATGAGCACAGATGGGAGAAGGGTATCAACACATGAATTGATTACTTGTTGCAAATAGTTGAGTTGATGATGGAAGTTGTTCATACATCATTTTAATGCTCCAATTTCTCACATTTGGAGTGTGAGAGCTGTTATAAAGATTTAGCACAAAACCAGTCTTAAATTGCATCTTTCTAAAAGATGCTTGATTCCCCAAAAGATTGATGATTCAAGCCTTTTTTCTCTAACTGTATGCAAATTTAGAATTTTGTAGCTACAACCCATTGTATCACTTCTTCTGTAAACAACAAACAACTTTGTGTTTGGGAACTTCAACCAATTCCTGTAGTTTTGAAAGCAAAAAGCACATTTCACATTTTTGCTGATATATAGTTTCCAGCTGCTCAACGGTTTTAGGGTTACATTTTCATGTTTTTTTTTAGCTCCCAGACCCTTTTACAATTGAACCATGCTTTTGTAATACAAGCAGAAAGTAGCCTTCCTTAAACAAGATGTTGAGAATATTGCCATGTGCTGCACCCAAACCTGCGTATAATGTTAAAAAAAAAGTGCTTTCACAGATGTGTGAGTGAGCCAAGCCATGTAAACTAATACACCCGGCCATATGGCCATGGAGGCTAGTTTTTGAACTGTGTAACAATCACAATCCTAATGGTCCCTCTTCGTTTTTGCCTTGAGGATGTAGTATCATGATTTCCGAAGCAGAAATTCATAGTTTGATTTGTAAGATTGAAGGAGAGATTTTTTTTCTTAGCTTCACCTCAGTCCACCTTAAATGGGTCCAAGCATTTCTTGATATAGCTTTTTATATATGTGGTAGAGTTGTAACTTGTATTGTGAATGTAGTGACAAACTGTGTTCACTGGCAGTGGTTTTCAGAGTTGCTACTGAGCATGTGAAATGATTTCCAGCACAGAATCCTGATTCTGATTTTCTACATCTTTGAATGATGTTTAATACACACTGTAAATGATGAAATCCCAAATTCTTTGTAATTCCCTGTTGAAAAACATCCTTCTTCACTTGTTGATCCATATGTTCCCACAACAAATATATCTCAGCTTCTCTGGGATGCTTATTACTCCCACTATTATTGGTAGGAGCAATTCTCCTTTTCTTTATTTGAAAGTTTGTCTCTATGCATATGAATTATGTTCTTTTCTTCATTACAATATTTGTAGTATTGGACATAAAGTATATGAAGAGCTTTTAAAACTTTACACATAACTGAAAACAAAATTGACCTGCAGAATGAAAGATCTATACCTAACTGGTTGGTCTCTGGCCATTGAAAGTTTTGGGTTGCCATGTTGTAAAAAAGAAAAGAAAAAATATATATTTTATCTGGAGTCTTTTTTCATTATAAAAACATTTACCACTGATCCTAAACTACATTGTACAAGAAACACATGCTTTAAAAATGTTTATGTCCAACTTTGCTCTCATAATGAAGCATTTTCAAGTACGTGTACTAGAGTAAAAGCAATATTAAAGAATCTTTTGTATTGCTGACTTCCAGTGCTCAGAGAGAAGTGCTTTCAGACTTACACAGTTTTGGGTCACTATGATTTAAACATTTTTCTGCATACTGCCCAAAGTTCACTTGATGGAAAAGTTACAGCACAAACCAGGAAAATAAACAGCAGCTCAACATAATAGTTAACTACACCTTTATTGTTCCATGTTCAGCCAATGAGAGATTTCAGTTTTATCTCCCATATACGCCACTCATATCCAGCAAAGTTCTGAATTCCAGCAGACAGCTAGACATGCTGCCACAACCACCACTGATGCCCAGATCCTAAGCATCAAGTGCACACGAGACAACATGATCATTTTTGTAACTTAACTGAGTGAGATTCCTTTAATCAGCTGAAGATTTTCTCCCCCTCCAAAAGATTTCACATGAGATGACTGGTTTAACAAAGCGTAACAGCTAATGCACATATTAGTCTAAGGTCTACTCTGTCCCTGACATAAAGGGATGCCACTCAGGAATGGAATGCATTTCTTTAGAGTCTGAAATGTTGCTATGATGTTGGTTTTGTCGCAAAATAATGCACCACTTTGTCTCCAATCTCATGCATGTTATGTCGAGCCGATGCTTTGTCCAAAATGTCTAAGTTCAAGGCATTCATGCATTTGGCAACTCTTTTTATGATTTGTGGCATGAAGATTAACTGGGAAAAGCACTTTGTGGTGGACACAGATACTGTCACAATGTAGAAGCATGACTAGCATCAGTCATACATGAAATGACCCAGAGGAACTCAAAACGCAGCATTTGTTCCTCAATTAGAGGGAAATAAACTTTAAAACTGTCCAGCCAGAGATGGGTCAAGAAGACATACAAATATAAGAATAAAAGCAATGACAAATTACAACTGTTGAAAATGTCCATATAACTCTGATCATATGTTAATAAAAAGACAAAAATAATGAATTTGAAACATCACGAGCTTTGGATGGGCTCTTACAGCTGATATGGATGGCTTTGCTCACTTATTGTTTATATTAAATCATGAAAATGAAATATACAAGATTACTGTGGAGCTTAGCAAACTGTCTTATTAGAAAATATGAAATAGCCACAGATGAATCAGAAATTGCACAATTATTCAAGGGCATGAGCGTCGCTACTACTTACTGTTACTGTTAATAGTGACTCTCACACAAAGCCATCAAAGAGAAAAAAAATGAAATGAAATAGTTAACATCAATGAAATGTCAACATTCTTTACCAGCTGGTACCACTGAGGTCCTATGATACAGTCAAAACAAAGTAGACTTAGTTTAGGTTTGTTTTTCAGTTTTCAGCTTTGATAACTGCACAAATAATACCAAAGGCTGCAAGCAATCAATATAACCCCTGTCAGCTGTAGGTTTGCTTTAACATGGCTTCTTTGACATGTTTTTTGTTAACTTAATGTTTAAATGCTTTGCTTTTGGTTCAAATTTAGATCTAAATATGCATGTGCCAAACACCCAAATATTTAACACTTAACTTTCATGTAACAACGTCAACATGCACATAGCTTGGAAGTGGTATTCATAGAGCTTATGTTATGGTTTGGAAATAAGCACTGATTGTGGGTTAAACCGATGTGCTTTTCTCTTTCCCTCTCTCTCTCTCTCTATATATATATATATATATAGATAGATAGATATCGTTATAAGTATATTAAATGTTAAAACAATATCAGTTATTGAATATATCATTTCAGCATGACATAAATTTCTCTTATCTCTGGTTGTTAAAAAATCAAGTATGCAAGAGGTTGAGATTTGCTTTGACTGTATCTCTGTAAGAGAGGATTTGCTTGATTAAAAAAAAATCCACTAAACTCCAAGTAAAAGAAAGACATGAAGTTATTTTCATAAACTCATACACTTGCCTTTCACAGCTACTTGTTTACCTTACACTATGGAATGCACGGAAAGATTGATTTTTCAAAACATCAGATATCATATGAAGCCTACATTTCTGAAAACACAGCATCTTTGTATCAGGAAGGTCTGCTTTGAAACACACAAAGACTAGAGAAGTGATCTATGCAAACTGCAAAACGTACACACTCAGTCATGATCCACTTTAAAACAAGATACTGTGAAAGATAAGAGCAATCATTTATATAAGGCATTTTAAGTAGACAGAACTCCTTAGACACTCCTTCAGAGGCTTTTTGTGGATAAATAAGGAATGTCTTTGTCCGTTTCCAATTTTTACATTTCTGTGTCCATTTCCACAAACATATTCCAGAGGGGAAGAGCCAGAAGGTGACGTCCCAGATTACAGGGCAGAACCAGAATATTGTGGAAAGAGTCCCAATTCCCTTCAGGCGTGAACCTTAAGCAACCACAGGAGTCTCTTTCATGGGAAGTCAAGACAAGGGTGGCGCTACATTCAGAGGTTCAGGAAGAAGAGTACCACAAGGAGCAAAGAGAGTACGCTGAAAGACGAGGCGACCGCATTGCTTCCACCTGAAAGAGAAAAAAAAATCTTGTTCTTAAAGGCTGTTACATAGGTCACAAGAACAGAGAAATGTGTTCCCTCTCCCAGAGCTGTGTGAAAAAATATGTTGGTATTTTTTTCTCACAGCCATGTTTTGGAGCTCTCGCAGCTTGTTCTCAACACATCATCTGGGCAGAACTTTTTCAGCATGCTTTATTGCTCCCAAGCAGGGGCGTAGCACATAATTGTGGGCCCTATGTAAAAACCATCTTGGTGGGCCCCCATGTTCGTTGAATCAACATCTCTCAATCATATTTTTCCCCTAACATAAAACAAATATAATAAATATGATCTTAGGTTAATCTCTGACTTGAGAAAAAGCCTAATAGCCAGACTTCACTCATCTTAATTTTTGTTTTTTATTTAAAAATGTCCCCCCCTTTCTCTTCTGTTCTCTCCTCATCCTACTCACTACCTTTGGAGCAACCATCATCTTCCTTTTCTTCACTTCCATCATCCTCTTTTTCATCTTCTATCTCTTTTTTTCTGCTACAAGGATAGCCATATATCAAGCAAAATAGATCCAGGATCCAGGATTACGTTAACCTGCTTATAGCCTAACATACAATAAAAGATTAATTTAAAAAAAAACATAACTTCAATTATTGCTAAGATCCTTTCAGTTGAATCAGCTATCAATGATTAATTGTAAATTGAACTGCCTCCATGAGCTCACCTTGTCTCACATCCTCAGTGCTATCATCTGGACGTGATGAGCGACCTGCTGGTGGTATTGCTGCTACTGCTGTGGCTGTGTCTGAAACTGAGGGCCATGTGGTTCATGGTGTTAAGCTTTGCTAATATTGATATTTTGCTATAAGAAATTCCTATATCCTAAATGAAAGGGAGCAAAAAGTAGAATAATTGTACAAAATCTGCCCCTTGGTTGAAATAATTATTTTAGAAAAGCATTGTATTACTAACAAAAACAAAAAGCAAACCAAGCAGCAAACAAATGTACAAATTAAAATAATGACAGAAAAAAAACAGAAATTTATTATTTTATAAAAACATTACTAATTAAAATAAAAGTAAACAAACAAATGCATTAATATAACAAAAAAAATGATTTGACAAAAGCATCATATGACCAACAAAAGTAAAAACAAACAAATGTACAAATAAAAATAACAACACCAAAAGCTAAGATCATTGCAAGCTAACATAGCCTTTCACATTCCGTTCTTAGGCACTGCCTAGCAATTGTATCAATTAACACAGTTCATCATATTCCCTGTCATGTTACTTTTTTTCTTTTAAATGCAATAGTAAATTTAACTTTTGTTACCTTCCGCTCACAGAGATACAATGTTCCTTCAGTTTAGTCCTAGACTATTTTAATATTTCCCTTCCTTTATTGTTGTAATAGGTCTCTATTTTTTCCAATCTTTTTATACGTCAATTGGTAATGTTTTATTGTGAGCCGTAAACATAATTTGTAAAATACTATAATTGACCAGCTCGTAGAATTTAAACTATTTTAACTGAAAAATCTCTATATCAAATGTTTTGATACTTTTGCCTTCTTAACATTACTGTTTTTGAGGTCCATTTTTCAGTACATTGGCATCTTCACAATCCTGAGATTACAAGTTACCAAAACAGCCTATGTCATAATCATTCGCTGAGAAAGGGCTAAAATATTGAAGCTTAACTGTTTTTAACGTGAGGTCCGATACAGTAATAACTTTGATGCTGATGAATTTATGACTAATTTATGGTGTCAAAATGAGGCCTCATATCGCTTTCAGTATGAGACAACTGCTGTTATCAGCTCAAACTGTATGTATTATTTCTCTTGTGCTGCTCATCTCTTTTCAAAGAAATGAGGAAGCAGCTGCTTCCCCTCACTTCATTTTCCCTGCCTCTCTTTCCTTTTTTTTTCTTTTTTGTTGCCTGATTTCCCTACTTTTTCCAGCCTCCTGCTCCTCTGGCTGTTGAATCATCCTATGCTTTGCATTTGAATGGAGGTGTGGACTAAAACATTTTGCACATTTTAAAAGGATGATAGGGGGCTCAGAGACAATCTATCATCATTGTTAATACAAAATTCTGTCTCTCAACCTCTTCATTCAGTTAGGGTGAATTTCATTGTATCTTTAAGTAATAAGAGATTTTGAAATAATGCAACACAAAAAAAAACCTTTTCATTCCAGGCTTCTTGAGGGCCCCACCCTGGTGTTGGCCCTGGGTAAACATGGGGATGACCCTGGTTGACATGATATACCTAACCCTAACATGAAAATAAGCCACCTTTGTGACGCTGAAACCTTAAGTCAGTAGCCTACACCACATTTTCAGTTTCAGTGTCCCTTATGAACTAAACCTCATTAAAGGCCTGAGTCAGCCCACCAGACCCTACAGAAATGGGCTAACAAAACAGGCCTCCCTGCCTTTAAGTCCAAAAAAACATGAATATATATAACAGCAGTACACCTCCCACCAATCCTCATCTATTCCATCAAACCTAATATCACATTTGATATGTTGAGTGTGATATACGCCAGCTGGGTGGAGATCGCCCCAAATGCCCCTCTATTTGTCAATGCCAAGAATTTGAAATCCCTCATGATTTAAAATCCTGGTCTGTGAAATCAAGCTGTCAGGTAAGGTCTGGACTGAATGATAAGGGATAAGGAAAGCCACAGGAGGGGTTTCCTCTTCTCATCAAGATCAATTACAGAGGCTTAAGGCCTCCTCTATCCAGTCAGCCTGTCAGTCCATTAGCCAATGAGAGGATCCAGTCAGAAGGCTATCAAGGCTTTAGTCACGGGCAATCTCATTCCTCCAGTCTGAGGTATGAAACCTGAAGTGACAGCTCTCCTCTGGCCCATGGGAACCCCTTAGCTTTGACAAATGATAACCTACTGCTAACTCTGAGCCTTGTCTAATCCCACAAACGAATGGCTGGCCAGAATGAATAGTCACATTGTTTCACATTAAACAGTATGGATTTAAAATGTCAGGAGGTGACTGGAGTCTTTATTTGTATTCCACTGATTTGAAACTAAGCCTGAGTGAAGATGGCATAATACTTTTCACTGGAAATTACTCTCAGTCAATAAACATGATTTAATTAATGAGATACTGCTTTTTCAAACTTTATCACACAAATGAGATATCGTGTAATTCTTCTAATGTAAAGCCTTTTCTCAGATCTTTACGGTTACCCAGCCTTGACAAAGCCCATCAAAATATGAATGCATGTCAAATCTACATTTAACCTAAAATCAACTCAGAGAAAAACTTACTGTGTGACATAGGTGGGATGTAGATTTGTGCCACAGTTCCATCTCCTCCTTCTGTGTGCACCCGGACCTCCACAACATATTCCCCATCTGACCGCCGGGGAAGCTCTATGTATCGCTTACCAGTTGTATACAGAGTGCCTGTAGAGTTGCCCTTTCGCTTGTACAGAACCTAGTGATACATTACATATTTCAGTATGAGGAATACAGATTTCCCAGCAGCAAAAGTTTAACATCAGAAATTAAATAGAAATGTATCTATACTCACTCGGTACCCTTCTATTGATGATTCATTGACTAGTGGTTCCACATTTTCCCAGGCAATATTTACAAATTGGTCCTTCAACTTTGTACCTATTATTTTTGGAGGTCGATCTGGAGCTGTAAGAAGACAAATAACAATCAGTAAGAGTTCTATGATAACAACTCAAATGTTATTTGTAGTTTGTTTGTAGTTTTACATTCAGATTCCAGGAATTTAATGTTTAAATGATTGATAGTGCAACATACGCGGCTTCTTGGTTTGGATCTTGAAGTGCTTGCTGGGTGGGCCACATCCTGCAGAGTTACAGCCTCGAATCTCAATAAGATAGTTGGAATAAGGTTCCAAACCTTCAAGTTTAGTATGGTTCTCCTTGCTAGACACTCTAACCCATTTGGCTCCCCCTTCACCATCCTCATGGTTTCTCCAGTATTTCACCTGGGACACAGAAACAGAGGTGAGATGGCAAAGATTCAATTTGTTTTGGCAGATGCATAGCTCAAGCAAAGTGCAGGGTTAGGGCAAGAATAACATGCTGCTAAAGTTGAATGGAAGGTTCAACATTTTTGGGAATGCACAGTACTTTTTGCTGCCTAGAGCTGAGTTAAATGAGATACCACTCTCATGTCTGCCTGCTGATTATAAAGCCATAGGTGTAATGTAAAATTACTTCATTACTTTAAGGGCTTTTTATGGATATGATATTGAGGTCCTTGTACTTTGCTTGTCTCTATTTTATACTGTTTTATGCTACTATATACAGTATTTTATAATCAATGCTACTTCCGCTCTTTCAGAAGTTAATAATTGTCTTCTCTACTCCATTATATTTACTTGACAGATTTTGTTACATTCAAAACAAAGGTTTTAAGCAATGGATAGTGTAACAAGGTTTTAAATTATGACATACTGTTCAAAATTCAACAAGCACTTTCTAACATTTTGACTTCTTAAAAGTATCAGTGTGTGGCCACTGATACTGGTTCAGCCTCTGGCTTCTCCAGACCACATGCTGTAGTTTCCTTGGGTGAAACATCAAATGTATCCACAAAAACTGAGTCCCTAGAATAAAAGCTTTGTTTGTTCCACATTTCACACACCTCAGATTTATTCCTTGACCCTGTGTATAAAAACCATTTATAATGGTGTACTATTTACAAAATATATCCAAAAGAACAAATGCGTAGTTTTACTTTAATACTCTAATTAAAATTTGTCTCTATTATTTATGTTATGTATGTAAATATTTTTCGGGTTATTTCTCCTTCTAATGGATGATTAGTACATTTCTGTATACTTCTACTCAAGTAAATGGTAAGTGAATACTACAGTATGTAAAGCACTGGACTACAGTCAGCCAGTAGTTTAGTATTAAAGTTTAGCAGTATCTGATTTTACTAATTCCTAAAAGGAAGCAGGATTTTTCAAGCATCATATTGTAATGAGCCTCAGAACAGATATTATGCAAACTGTCCCAAAAGATATAAATACTCTAGGCTTTACTAAAAAAAATCCAGCAGGGGTAACAGTTCTGCTAATGGCTGGTTTAATTTGTGGAGAGAAAAAAAATCCTAGAAAGATGCTTCAGAAAAAAACAAATATTGAGCTCACATTCATTATGAAACATTTTATTCACTCTTCCTTTTTTTGTTTTATTCATAAAGATTAAGCCAGTTGTGAAAAGGGAATAAATACACAGACAGATCTCTTAAATATTCATACATTACTCATTTTTGTTTAGTTCCCCATTATGTCTTATGGATTATCTTAAATCAGCAATAATACAGTTTAATAAACAGCTTCACTGTCTAGCTGCTATCTACTCCTCATGATACATTTTACTGTTTTCTTTTTATTCACTTTCTTACTCTGTGACCCTGCCTTGGTTCACCTTAGTTACACACTGAGGCAGGGTACTGTTCCAGTGGTTCAGATGGGAACATTGGGTACCTTCTCTAACCTGGACTGAAAGCGAAAAGAACAGCTTTAAGGAGCTTACTTTACACACATCTTTTTGCAAACTTTGGGCGAAACATTGTGAATGCCTTGCTTAATAAATTCAGACCTAGGTAATTTAAGCTTTCTTGAAATGGTGACAGTTTATTTGTGTTTAGAGGCTTTGTCCATACTGCCTCAGTTGTTATGGATTTTGTGGTGTATTCTGTTACTTTTTCTCTCCCCTAACCCAGAAAAATAAAGCCTTTATGGATGATTTCTTTTTCTTTTTGCACAGTCCTTGAGAAATTGAAATGCAGGATAAAAATAGCATACTGTCAATAACAGCACCCTCATTGATTTACATATGAATCACTGAGTGAGACTATGAATAATTGTGGCAATGTGCAGGCACACAAGGCATGGAGAGCACAGAGACAGAAAGATGCAGGTTTCTGAGGCTACTCTTCATGACCGATTGGACTCATGAAACATAGACTGTCAACATTTTAGTTGCTTCCAAAGATTCACAAATCATATCTTTAAAAAAGCTTGAGAGGGGCACAGGTTCCTTGAGAAAGGTTGCTCTTCTGTGCTGACACTGTTTAAACTCAGATGTACTTCACTGATCTATTGATCGCAGACTGGGAAATAGTAGAAATTG
Organism: Atherinosoma microstoma; assembly: GCA_037177055.1. NCBI lineage: Eukaryota > Metazoa > Chordata > Actinopteri > Atheriniformes > Atherinidae > Atherinosoma > Atherinosoma microstoma. Next base: position 18,025,160 of record JBBBVU010000010.1, read on the forward strand.
TATTTACTCCTCCTGTTTCCAAAATAATTAAAACGCACAAAGTAAAACATAATGTGACATGTTCAACTAACCTGGTACCCATCTACATAACTCTGGGAGAGGGTCGTCCATGAGACAGTAGCCATTGTGGCAGACAATGCTCTGCCTTCGTGAATTACAGGAGCCTCAGAAGGTGCTGAAATGAAACACAGAATACAAGGTGGTAAATAAGTTATGGTAATAAAATGTATTTTATGTATGCATCGTTAAAACAATTGTTACATATTTTATTATGAATATATACAGTAATGGATCTATTACTCTAACTACATTTGTTTGTTTTGTGTGTTGGATTCAATTATGCTTTTTTGCTCACTGATGTATTTTATAAATGCAGATTAACAACAATGAAAATTTTATGAAGGGACAGATATTTCTCTTGGTTCACATTCTTTCACTGGATCATGATGAAACACTTTGTCCATGGCTAATGTGACAGTTACACACTCTTTATGGGCTGTTTTAACCCAGAAACTGTCCTTGAATGTTAAATGGTCATGCTGGCATTTTGTTGACACAGACATTTAAAAAAAGTATAAAAGTCTACTGCAATATAAACATCACACATACGAAAAGAAATAACCACAGGTTTGTATGGAGATGGGGCATTTTGCATAACTACAAAGTCATATGTATACCCTGTTCCCTAAGCGTGTTTCCATGGCAGCAGGGTATCTCTGTTACCCTTCATGTCTGGTTTGCCAGTGGTTATCTCAACTGTCTGTCACTGGAAGTTAATAACCAGGATAAGTGCTTCACATCCTTAGGCGAATTATCAGCTTTCTGGTTCATGCTACACAGATCATTATAATCCCCCCACAAGGAAAGAGAGTGACAGAAGATGGGTTCACTTTCAAGGGTTATTAAAATTCCTGATAACAATACATGGGAACTAATACTAAATGGGTCCCACTCCATGGAAAACCATGGTAGTGGTAAGTAGCTTACAATGACAGATTGAAATAACAGTGTTGGCAAACCAGAGGATTCCTTATTCTCTGACATTGACCAGGTCAATCTTTGATTTTGTTTTGAAAAGATTTTTGCATCATCTCCTTTTTATAATGTTGAATGTATAGAGCTGTGGATGTCTTTGGTGCTCACCATCATGTGCAGAACGAATCATGGCTGTTAAGCTGTAGGGTCCTTCTCCTTGGTTGTTGAAGGCTTTAACTTTGACTTCAAACTCTGTCAAAGGAGGAATATTGGGGTCTTTGTGGACATAGCGTCTGGCAAGGGCATCAGGTATTTCCACCCTTTTCCACTCATTTTCTCCCTGGGGTTTGAAGGCCACAATGTAGCCAAAATAAGGCCCAAAGTAGTACTGTGGATGTACTGGCTGAAGAGAAAGGAAAAAAAAAACATAAAATAAGTTCTTTAATTGAACAGTCATCTTAAAACTGGGTCTATTGTATGAATTAAATTACAAGCATGGGATGAATTAAAAACTCATGTCATGAAAATAGAAGAACTCCACCCTCTATGACACTTTGGTTGGTGATCTATCTCGATCTGTCTTTACAGGGCTGTCACTTTATGTTCAAAGTTTAAACATCTGTCCGAAAATGGGGAACCTTTCAATTGCAAAGACTCACAAAAGTCTGTAAGATTATTGACTATGTACATGTACAAGGTTGTTTCAGACCTGAAGTAGTTTTCATTGAGATCGGAGAAAGAGCTCTAATGTCAGCTTGATTTATTGCATGCTCTTTTGACATCGTTGTAAAAGAAGCTGATTTTGTTTGTTATGAAGGAGTAAATTAGCAAGTCAAGCTTTCCTGGGAGAACATCACAATACCAAAGCATTTGAAAGGGATATTTGGAGGTATTTTGGATTTTACAATTTGGTAAAGTTACAAACAAAGGTACAGTTGTTTCAGCTTTGTACAGAGCAGCTGTATTTCTCTGCAGCGACAACAAAACTGTGGACCCACCTGCAGTGGGAAACTACTAGCCACAGCCTCAGAACTATTACTTTGGAAGAGTAAAAATTAGCAAAAGTGAGAGAATCAGCAAATGTTTTTCAGTCAATACTCATTAAGGATCAGATAAGTTTTATTTGTTGGACATTCAAATTAATGTCTTGACTTCTAGAAGCAAACTTAATGTTAGCGATAACGTACAAGTAGGCCTTGTTTTAGTTGTGAATAAACTCCCTTCTTTCCCATTTAACTTGAAGACCCCAATGTAGCATTAGGTTATCCAGAACTTCCAGATTCTGTTTAATAATAAAGGGAAGAAAAACTGAGCCTTCTCCTGCTTTGATTACCTTAAAAGGTAATCAAAGCAATACTGGCTTATTTTGATGGCACATTGGCATTATTATTCACATTCTTTGAGCTGTCATTGCCCTGCAATGTCTCAAGGCAGAGAAACTACACTTCACAACTTTGTGTTGCAGTCTGGAGCATCATGTGACACCTGTGTTTTGCTTTACGACACCATGTCACACACCAGCAACTTGATATCAACACATTGGCCGTTTTGTACATGCACCATGGCTGATTCAGCAGAGAAACACAAAAGGGCATTATTAGAGGAAAAGTGGAAGAGAGAGCGAGAAAGTGACAAAGAAACAAGTAAGATAAGAGTCAACAGCTCAGAGAAGAGACAGGATGCATGACAGATGCCGAATTAGCCTTTGTGGTAGTGGGGAGGTTCCAAATTTTAAAAAAAATTTTTTTTAAACTAGCCGTCCAACTCCTTATATCTTATTTTTTTCTTTCCCCATCAAGATGTGGACTTTTTGCTGTTTGTCTGTCCACAACATTATGGAGGACTTCTTGAATTTCATGAAACTTAGTGGAGAGATTTCATAATGGCAACAGAGAAAATCCATCCAGTTTTTTTGCAGGTACAGAGCATTATTTTGGAATAATAAAATCATTTCTCTTTAATCTAGAAAACTGGGATTTGTGTCCCACTAGTTGACACAGTCTTGTCTATTTTTCTTTTTACAATATATCTAAATTTATGCCCTGAAAAGATTATTTTACTTAAATAATGATATTTAATATTTGAAATAGTAGGTTTTTTATGACTGTCTGCTTACTTATACAGTATTTTAATATAGATGCACTAAAATTACAAATTACCCAGTGGAAAGTCCTGACTTACCGTCCACGTGATGGTCAGTTCTCTGCTGGTCCCTCCACCCCCGCCAACATCTGAGGGCGCCACCACAGGAACTACAATGAGACGGCAACAGAAAAACTCTGAGCCCACATGCTATGAATCCACACAAACAAAGCCAAGCCACACAGGCTGTAACCTAGCAGTGGCTACGCAACTGAAACATCCTTCCTCCGCTAACACAGTATCAGTGTCTCCTCCTGCGCCAAACTCAACACCTTAATGTGCATGTGGGAAACTTGCCAGCCAGAGACACAGAGGGACAGGTTCTCTTGTTTTGCCTCGAGTTTAAGAGCTCACTTTCAATTGATGATTATTTTTCTAACAGAGGTTACTGTAAGTCTGTGATTCCCATTTCATAATTGAATTTCAGCATACAGTTTCACCAAAGTGCTCATTTGAAGCGGCTCGTGTGGTGAGTTTGGCAGTATGGTTGTGCTTTGGGAAAGCGCGGCACGATGCAAATTCTGCTGACTCATTTATACAGCGATACTTAACATAAGTAAACAGTGGAAAAAAATAGAATGACGATGTATAAATTACAGAATGGAAAGCTGGACTGTAGTCCCAAATTTATCTTCCTTCTGTTTCATGACCTTTGAAATTACTGTGTTTCTCTGTTTAATGAAGGAAATGTGCAGTGTGCAGATCCAAAATCAGGACACAAGTTACCTGATTCCACGGTTTTTTCTTTAGGTGATGGCTTGCTTGGATCTCCTGTCCCAAGAGTGTTGGTGGCAATGACCCTGAACTCATATTCTGTCCAGGGGAAAAGATTCACCACTGTGGCTGCCTCTGCATTCCCCTCAACATCAGCAGGAGCTACAGATAAATGCACATTTCAGTCTCATAGTACAGTGTGAAATATACAGAGCAGGTTATGTTATGCCATTATCTAACAAAAATAACCTTTAACCACCATAAAGTTCTATTTTTTGAACTTCCTATAGTTTCAGTCACCGAGGTATACATAAGTTATATATAGACATTAACCAGCATGTTGGCCTGCAGTATCAGTGTGTGGCATGACCAAAATTCCTTCAACACCAGTCTCTGCTCAGCATTTAGGTAGCAGTGTTTATTTGATCAGCTAGCATGTTGGAGCTCTTACATGTAGTGGCATTCTTCCAGACATCTTTCGAGAACTCATCTTTGTACTGAATGCTATATTTGGAGATTGGGCTGTGGTTGTCTGCTCCACGGCTCCACTGCAACGTCACAGTCTTGTCAGTTTTGTCTATTATTCGCACCCCACCTGGGGCCCCTGGGGGACCTGGAATAAAGAGAAGATTAAACAGTCAAGTTTAAAGTCTTATTCCACATGTGAACAAGTCAAATGTGGCCACAGGTTTGAGCAGAGAAGTAACACTTGTGTTCACATTTTTTAAAGGCCACTTTCAAGCTACACTGAACCCTCACACTTTTGTACCAGCTGTTCACAGATACACAACGAGAGGGATATTACTGGAAGAGCTTCAGCTCAGGGGGAAAATCTTGGCAAAAGCCCCGAGCAGAACAACAATACACTTCAGCATCAATTTAAACGAAGAATACTGCTTGATGCAAATTAAACGCAGGATATTAAAACCCATACACTTGCTCTTTTAGTGTCTTCTTCAAAAAATAATGGACGGATGGACTTAGGAATTAAATTCTAGAATGCAATGATATTTATGAACTAAAGCTCAAGTAAGGGCTTTGAATCCAGAGTTTCTCTCGGTCCTTGTGATTCTTCCATTGCAACTGAAAATGGTCTTATAGCAAACCCAGACTGCATCAGGGTTACTCATCCCAACCCACAGCCTCAGAAATCAGCCAAAAAAACCTTTTTCCAAATCATGATAAACAAAGATGAATAAAGTTGTTGGTTAGAGCCCCTATCCTCTCAGAAAAATAGAGAAAGAGTTAAGAATAAATAATAGAATTTTTTTTTTAACAATTAAGTGTAAAGAATGAAAAAAAAACATTATTTCATATATAGGTAAATAGGTACTGTGAAACTTCAGAAGAATGTGGAATAACAAGTTTTTGTGCTAGACATGTTTCCAATACACATCCCAAATTTGATGAAATCCATGAAAGTTTTCATAATTCACAGAAACTGAAATTAACAGCCACATTTCAGGAGTGTGCAAAAGCCTGTAACTATACACTACAAAAACACTCCCACGACATATAAAAACAATTTCTCTCCCTGTGTCAGGTCGCTCCTAATAACAAGCTACAGGTGCAGAGCTGTGTTTTTAGCTTAGACAATCTCCTGATGCAGATCTACTTCCTCATCTGCCGTGATAAATGGCTGTCTTTCATCTCTTCCTCGTTGCGCCCCGGGCTGCTGGCATTTGGCACTCCATTAAGAGCGGGCTGGGATGGACGTGTGCTTTGGTTACACTTTGAGAAACGTCACACACGGCCGCTGTGCGTTCACCTGGCCATCTGTCAACACCTGCTCTGAGAGCTGCAGCAGCAGCAGCACACACCCAGGACACAACAGGGATCACTGGAAACCAGATCGCAACTAGGATTCCTGGGTGCCTATCTGAAGAGATCCTTTGTACACTGACACTGAGCCTGTTTCATGACCTGAGAAGAGGGCTGTAAGGCAAACTCTCAGTCATCAGGAAGTGCAAACAAACCCTGATTAATCATCCAAGAATTGAAATACAGTAAAGACAAGGCACTACAGAAGAGGTGCTGTGCGTACTCCATGTGTATTGATATCAAGCACTAAAATCAGCAGCTGTCCGTATCAAAATACTGTGGAGAGATAGAAATCTATGACTCATAGCATACTCATCACATGGCATTCACTTATAATAATGAAGACAGATGGGAACCGGCACAATTTTTTTTTAAATGTCTGACTGACATTGCACTGCTTGTCTCATTCTGTTAAATCAACTACTGTGACCATATAACCACAGCAACAAGTTGCTGTCAAAACTCACAACAAATGAAAAAACGTATATTTTCCATGCTCCTTTTCCAGAATGGACAGGACGAGCTTCCTGGATAAATATACCTTTAAGTTCCAACATGAAGTGACTCAAACCCACACAGAAGGAACCGACTAATACATGTTTGAATGGACGTCGCATATTTTGCACATGCATAGAGTTTTTATGCAACTCGCAGGTTTCTCCATATACCTCTGCTTTACACTGGAGGATACAAGGCATTTCCTTCTAAAGCGTTTTCCAACACTTTCCCTCTTAAATTAATTTGCATGTAGTCTAAGGGTTGACAGATTAGCGGGCAAAAAGAGTTACAGTCTGGTTACTCTGGAGAGATTTACTTCTCAGATGTGCACTGCAGAAGAAATAGCACTTGTGCTTTATCAGTTCAACAGCAAAGAGTTTAGGAGCATTTTAATGAGCAGTTTAAGGGTATATGGTTGATGAACTGTGGAATTGTTTTATCTTTTTTGCAGTTTAATAAGCTCTTAAGACTTAAAGTTGATGTTACTTCTAATTCTGTTTTCACTGTATAATATTATGTATAACATTCATGAATAAAAAATATGTGCTAAAATCTTTAGACAGTATTAATACCTAGTATTAGTTTAGCTCTTTGGCTATTCTCACCCTTTGGTACTGGCACAACATTTACAATCTTTGTGGTCCTTATGATGCATACCACACAGCACACACCTGTGTGTATAATATGGTCATAGTTGACGGTCTGTGCTGAAGTGGAAACCATTAGGATGAGAGAACTGTGAAAGGACCTTTGAGACAGGATTACGTCAAGAAGCAGATTCGAGGATGTCACGGTCTGTGGGTTGTTGATATGTTCTTTCTTTCTTTCCTTTACTTTTTGACCTTTGGATTTCCATATTTCCTGTAAAAGCTATTCCACTGTTTTATTTAAGAGCAGTTTCTTTTTTTGAATCTGTTTAAAAATGTTTTTTTATGCTATTTATGTTTCATAGATGCATAAATGATGTGCACGCCTTTTCCTACAAACAGATTGATATTTACAAAGGAAGAAGGTGGGGTGAGAGTAAGAACCTGATGCAATCTTCAGACCATACATACACACATTCTTACATCCATGTCACCCTGACATGAAGTGGTAATTAAAAAAAAGTGGCAACATGATATACCATAAAAAAGAGCAGTAAATTTCATGTAAACAGTTTGAAAGCAATTTATATTCTTTCTCTTGAAACATTCAAAATATTCCCTTATTAACAGTAACTGTGGGTGCTATAAATGACTATAGCTGTACTTCCTCTCTAATGAGCCTTTAAAAACAAGTCAAATCTTTAGAGACTTGTGATTCCTTGAAACAAGATTGCCTCTTAGGCTTCCAGAGTACTGTCTAAGAAAACAGCAAACATACTATGAACCATCTGATCATCTCTAAGTAAGACTGTATACTATACAAATTATACATTTATTTGTTGGACATAAAACAGGGGCATTTAGTCAGTCCCTCAACTCAGCCCGATGTGATTTGTGAAAAGGTAGGTGCTTTTAGACACCAGCAAAAACTACTGATTTACATTTTTTCTGCTCCACTACTGTTTATTTTATTAACAGTAAAAATGTGCTTCTTTTTTACAATTGTCTTCATAATCATGCCAACTTAGCTGTCGTGCAAATCATATCTTGATATATTAAATGGCTTATTAAGAAAGTGTAAACCTCCAATCATGGCTAAAAATGGAAGAGTGTAAATTGAGTTTATGCACTCATGCATATATGATTGTGATTTATTTAAAAAGAATCATACGCATGCACAACTTTATTTATCTGGCAAAAAGAAAGCATATGCACATTTCTGCCAGCACATTTCTACAGACAGCTAAGGTAATGAAACTGAACACAGTTTTATGCATTAAATTATTGTATGTTACTTAATAGCAAACTTTTATTGTGTTAGTCATTACACTCTGTGTATTCAATATACCACCGGCTTTCTTTTTGTCCATGTTAGATCCGTGTCATTGTTTGATGTTCTGTTTAGAATCAGTATTTTTAGTTTATTTATTCAAGTCCATTAATTTTATTCACTTGCTAGTCTGTCAACCTCCACTACTACACATTGTGACAAGAGGACAGACACATCAAAATACCTGCAGCAGTTTAAGTGTCCAATAATGCAGGTTTTTTTTAACTATTTGATCAAAGCTCAGCCGTGTTTGTGGAAAAAAGGCTTCAAGCTTCACATCACTATTAACATCTATACAGTCAAACATGCTGATGGTAGCATCATGCTGTGGAAACTTTCTTTTTCTGTGAAAGGGACTGAAAAGATGTAGGATTGAAAAGTGTAAAGTAATTTTGAATGAAAAGCTTTTTTAGCGTGCTTAATTCTGAGGCTCTGAACCACAACATGTTTTCTAGCAGAAAAGGACCAAAGACAAACAACAGAAAGTGGGAAAATTGTGGGTTAATGCATCAATCTGACTGTTTTCTTTTAAAACATTTGACATAAAGTACATTTCTTATAACTCACCCCTGACAACCAGGTGGGCAGAGATAGTTACATTGTCCACCGGTGTCTGTGCAGTGCAGGTGTAGCGTCCAGCATGTTTCAGCTGAGCATTCTTAATCAGCAGCTCACCATTTGAACTTCCGTTCTGCATGAGACAATGCAAAAGACAACACTTAATTCAAGACCAGGTATTAAATCATAAATATATATATATCCTCAACATTATTCATACCCTTCCATTAAAGAAAAGGTAAAATTTACAAAAGTCACTCAAATAAATGGAAACTGCAAAAAGTAATTAATAAAAATTATAATTTAGCAAAATAAGACATTGTTTTTACTTCAATTGAGTTGAAAAAAATAATTTAACAAAACAAACAACAAAACAATCCTGGACGAATGAAAGCACCTTGCTGATGGGCAGTGGGCCAATATACCTGTCAACGGATGTAGGAGTCTGATTGAGAGTTACAGAAAACACTTGATTGCAGAGATTGCCTCAAACGATTGTTCAACAAAATATTAGCTTATGAGTGAAGTAACGTAAATTAGTTAATCGTATTTTTTTGTTTGTCCTCTTAAAATATTTCTATTGAACCACAATTCAAAAGCAATGTCATGATTTTCATTAAATTTTTATTTTTTATTACTCTTGTCAATTTCAGGGTATTTCAGTGACAGCTGTTTTTTTTTTTTTTCATTCTTTATGTGAGGGTATGAATTATTTTGAGGACGACTGTACATATATATAGCTGAAGAATTCTACAAATCTTCTCATTCATGTTGAATCTCAACATATGGAAGAGGAAATATTGTTACCCAAATCACAAGAGTGATCCATTTACACATGGTACAACATAAGAATAAGCACTACCTATTTTCCTAATAAATAATGTCAGGTCAACACTCTCCCTCTCGGAAGGTAAAAACATCAGAGAAAAAAGAAAAAAAAGAAAAGTATCACTGCACTAAAATTGCTGCTAAAGAGTCAAAATGGTTTCGATAATGCCACACAAACAGCAGTGAAACCAAACCCCGGTTTTACAAGGGGGAAAATCTTTCCACACAAAAATGGGGTTTCATCAATCACAGTCATAATAAGGTGGTTGCTAAGTAGAAAGACTGACAAATGAGAAACCACAAGCTTATGCTGAGAGCTTCACTAAGAGAAAGAGAAGGTTATGTCAACAATGACCAATTGCAGCGGAAATTGCAATTAAACTGATAGATAACACACTATTCCTGTCAGGGAAGGAATGTGAAATGAATTTTAGAGCCTTAACCATTTACCTTAAATTGTAGTTTTCCATTTTAGGTAATCCAATGAAAATAACATTAACATCAGCCTGACTTTAAATAGGATTAGGATGTTAGTGAACTTGCTGGCAGGCTAAAGTGATACATTTATGCCTGGTTCTCTTAGAAAAAAAAGAATAAAAAAAACCAATATGACATCTCACTGGGGTGCGTTCATAATGTTGGCTGTCCTTGTGCAAGTCAATGACTCGTCCATCAAGGGACCATATGAAGGTGATGTCTAACGAAGAGTCATGTGACGCGGCACACTGCATCCAGGCATTCTCCCCTGCTTTGACATCAGCATTGGACGGAGCCAAGGTTATCTTTGTGGACTCTGACGAAAAACACAATTGGAATTATTGGATACCAAAGATGAGAATTAATCTAGTCTAGTGCTGAAATAATAAGGCAATTACACAATAATTATATGAAAAATATGTCCTGAGCATTTTGAGAAATTATGTTGTTGAAAAAAAACTCAAACTGTTAATTATGTACAAATGTCCAGAAGAGGGCAGAAATGAGCTGTGCATCCAGCAGCAAAGAACTACATGCTTGACAGCTGAGACCACGTGCAATAAGAAGCAAAGGATCTAATACTCATCATTTGTTTTTCAGTTAAACAATCTCAGCTGATCTCAAACTCCTCTCCTTGTTTTTTCACTGAACAGTGTGAGGACTAAGTCCTTGTCTCATCACATTGGATCTAAAGCAGCCCTCTCATGCATCTGCCCTTGGGGAAATGACTGAACAACCAGCGGTAGCCTGTATACTGTCGCTCTGCTCAGAGGGCTATAATTCAACAACAGTAGACATTTGGAGGTCGAGAATCTTTGGTAGGCCTGAGAGTGACAAGAATGAGTACAAGCTAATGCTGCTTTCCATCAAAACAATGTCATCTATCCAGGAAATGTCAGATACATCAAAAGAACTATTAATTAAACATTTCTCTTTAGCTGTAACTTGCCTGTGACCAGCAGAGAGCCTGTGCTGTTGGCCTTGCCCCGGTCATTCTCTGCAAAGCAGCTGTACCTCCCTTCATCTGCTTGCGTCACATTGAGGATCTCCAAACTCCCATCTTCCCAGATGAACACCCTGAGGATGAACCAGAGTGAAAACCTCACAAATACGAAAGAGAAAGAGCATTATAGAATAAAATATTTAGCACAAATATAAAAGGTCAAATGTTCAGTGTTTGTTATTCCATGTACATATGGATGATGAAAATTGATGAAATTGATGAAACCACATATCAATTAGAGCACTAATAATTATGCAGTCTTCAAAGAAAAAGAAATGTGTACAAACTAGTGGGCAAGAAGAAACATTTATTTACGCTAAAAGCAATATTTGATTTTTTTTTCTGAACTCATACATGACAAATAGCATGCCAGCTGCACCATCACCTCTCTACAGCCTCTCTTGCAAAGACAGCAGCCATAGACAGAATTAGGATGCATAGTAAATTGCCCGCTGCTCCGCCTCTACAGTATGTGACTGGCACAGCAGGGGATTGGGGATGTGTAGCATGGGGGGGGTGTCAGTGAGGAGGACATGGCATGGCTTTACACACCAATCTGTCTACACTGATCTTCAAAATAAGCTTAATGTCAGCTACTCACAGACAGCAAAGCTCTGCTCAGCAATCACAAACAACAACGTTAAAGAGTTTTTCTGGCATGTGCAATATGTCTTGGAGATCTAGAGCTTATTTAGATCCCTAAAATCACCAGATTAAATAGTACTGCACAGTTTCCCTTCATAAAATACTCTCCTTATGACCCAGATGTGTCTCACAGTGACAGATAATGGTAGATGGTTGATGAATATTGGCATTGGAAACACAAACGAAAACTCAAACTTGATCAACCAAACTAATAGTTCAATTTCAATCAAATGTTTTCTGATTAGAGAAGCCAAAAGGAGGATCTTGTTAAGCAAAGAATTACCTGCTGGAGTTGGAGAGCAGCTCAGTATCTTTGCTCCAAAAGAAGATTGGTTTTGGGGCTGCTTTGGGTCGACATTCAATCACCACACGACCATTTTTGGCTGCCTGAACTGTCTTTACTGGGTTGTTTTCAAATGTGGGAGCACAAGCTGGAAAGTGACAGAATGGGTTATATATCATACAGTTCTGTGGTTGATTATGCATCAGCTGCAGAAGTTAGTACGGTATGTCCTGATAAGCTTCACAATTAGTCAGCTCGAGATGTTGCCCTTTAATTTAGGGCACAGCCATTTGTCCTGCAACGATTGCCAAAGTTTGACTCACCAAACACGCGCAGTTCTGCGTTGGCATAAATAACTCCATGGTGATTCTCTGCTATGCACTGGTACATCCCTGAATCATCAAATGTCAACCTTTTGAACCTCATCTCTTTTCTGTCAATCTGCAGGAAACATGTTGCATTAATGCATTTTCATTGTACTTCATAGGATTTCAATTCAATTACAAAACAAAAGACCTACCTAAACTAAATTGCTGACATTCATGGGAATAACAAAAAGAACTAAGACACTGGGTGGGTAACTGGGTGAGGATGTCATTAGTGCATAATGATGAATCCCACAACCTGCCCCACTTTGCTTTCACTAGCTGCTGCTCTCTTGGGTATTTCAGGCCTGATGACAGTTGTTTCTAGGGAGCGTTACACAACGCATGCTGGCAACTGCTGAATAACAACAGGTACTTTCTCCTGACATGATGTGTACCCACAGTGCCAGCTTCCTGTCTCTGCTGAGCCACAGTAACAACACATGGCTGCATACTGAATAGATAGGAGACCTTACAGAGCTGCCCAGTGGACTCTAATTATGCTGTAACTGCTCAGGTGTAGGACAACAAAGAATTATCAGCTTCAACTTTACCGGTTTTCCATTTTTCAGCCAGCGGATTTGTGGTTTAGGTATTCCACTGGCTATGCACGACATAGTGTAGTCACTATGGAGGTCTTTCTCTGTGCTGCTGATACGCTCCAGCCACTCAGGATATGCTAAAATTGAGGATAGTCAGAATTACACTGTTTGAGAGGACTTTAAGAAAAACAACAAAGCTGCAGAAAGCTAGATGGAGTGATATTTCAAGTACTCAAATAAAGAAAAGAGCAAACAAAGCATGACATTCAAAATTCCTCTTACCCTCCACAGACACACGTGCGGTGTGGTCGTCCTCTCCTCTTGAGTTTTTCGCTTTACACTCATAGGCGCCGCTGTCTTCAAACTGAACATTGTACAGATGCAGCTGGGCACCAGCCATCCGCACTTCGTGGCTGCGTGGCATCTCTCCACCTATCCTCCTCCAGGTAATGTCAGGTACTGGACTGGGATCGACATGCACAAGCCAGACTTTAACTTTCAACTATTGAAATCTGTTGCAGGAGTCTTTTTGCTCAGCTTTCCTACAGTCTAAACTACAGCATATGTCATTTTAAGACATGCAATATGAGTTAACTTCTGTATTATTTTCTGTGACAGATATGTTGTGTGTTTTTTTTTTTTTTAATGAGACCCTTTTATCCATAGTCACTTCCAAGCAAGGAAGAAGGGTTTTAGTATCTTGCCAAAGGATGCTTCAACATGTGGACCAGGGAAGTTTGGGATTACAGTAACAATCCTCTAACTGAAGGATGACCACTCCAGCTCCTGAGCTGCGGCCAACTTACTGAACAGAAAAATCTCACAAATCAAATTCATATCAATATAAACCTTCCTCTCAGACCCATCTTATTGCACGTGATACTGACACAGAGGTAACAAAGGATCTCTCAAACTTACTTCCCCAAAGCGAAGCATTCCAGGGTAACATTCTGTCCCACTAGAGCAGTGGTGTCTGGGAACTTGACTCTGAGGTCAGCGAGGTATTTCCTACTAGAACCTGGACAGAAGGATCAACAGATTGAAATTCAAGCAATGGGATAGACCTAAACACAATGCATACACTAAAAATACATGAGGTTAAAAAGAGGCCATATAATACCCAAAAGACTTATTATACTGTGATAAACATCTGCTTCTCATAACTCAAACGACTGCTTAGCTCTGCTCCAAAGCTCCTTAAAGAAACAAAGTATTCTAGCTTGTATTAAAACTTCTATCCAAGATGTGGCAAAAAGGAAGATGAGATTGAAAGTGAAAATCTTATGGATTCCAAGATATTCCTAAAGATAAATGTTCAAGCAGCATTTTTTTGTATTCTACTTCTTTCATTACAGTCTAATGACACACAGACCCTTAATAAATAAGTGCAACTACAATGTGATTGAGGTTCTGGTTTAGTTTTCATACCTCAATTCAATGGCACAAAAGTGAAAAGGACCGGCTCGTTGCTATTTGTGAGAATATATCATGTATCATAAACATTGTAATTATCATAATCAATCTGCTACAAGGTATTTTAAACCAACTAAGATAATGACTTGGGGTTTCATGTACATAGTCTTAGATCACTGCCTTTAAAATCGAAGGAATAAAAGGGAATGAAGAAGTTGAGCAGTAATAGGTAGAGAAACACTTACTTCCAGTCTGAGGCTCGAGGGTCATGTAATTAGAAAACACACTCTTAGAGATGGATGGGCTTGATGCAATGCAGGAGTAGTTGCCTCTGTCTGAAGAGTCCACCTTGGAGATATATAAGTTGCCTGTGTTCTGGGAGACAAATCGCCGCTTGTCCAGTTGGATGAAGGTGGGGAATTCATTCAGGATCCATCGAAATGACAGCTCAGCTGTACAGAAAAAGACATGTTAAAACATTGCCTGTCAATCAAGGGTCCAGACACATAGCAACAGCTTCAGAAACCGCCAAGAGGATTGGATGCGAGGCTGGCACTCTTAATAATCTAAATACATGCAAAACAAAAATAGAACAATGATGTAGTGCTGAGGGCATTTATGATTCAAGCATCCATTGACCTTTCAGAGGAAATATTTCAATTCTTTCAGCAGAGAGGCATAATAGGGGTGTGCTCTAAGCACATTTTGTGTGCTCTGGTAATTGTCATGCTGTTGAGAGAGTTAATGCTGTAACACAGAATGGATGGAGACAGATTTGCATCAGCATAAATATCTAAAATGTGGGTACAATTCCTTTAGGGTTGATGGCTAGATATCAGTAATGCTAATGGCAAGTGGGAAAGAGTTTTGCTAATCAATTTCAAACCTCAAGAAATGACAACTAGGAGGTTTAATTAAATATGAAAAATACAAATAAAACATATTTCATTTACATCAGTGAAGAAGTAGAAATTAACTCAACTTAGGGACAGCTGCAAACTCCATAACTATTTTCTTTAAAAGGACAATTCCAGGCATGTGATCAATTAATCAGATGCTAAAGTTACATGATGAGGGAATATTATCTTGTCTGAACATCTCAGCAGAAAATGACTTGGCCATCACATGCTGTACCTGGATAATGTGGCGGGGGAGCACAGAGCAGGACTGCCCCCTGACCCTCTTTGACTTTCACTGTCATTCTCTCCTCGGATGAGAAAAGATCAAGGTCTGAGAAAGTGAGAGATAAAAAGTTTTAATGTGAGGCAGTCCTTTGACTTAGTTCCATATAATTCACATTGAAAGAGAGCGTACAATGTTTAACAATATTTATTTTTTAATTTTTAAAACATTGGCTGTACTGTCGTCATAAAGTTAAACATTCATAAACTGTACTTTCCATACTACTGCTAATTTGCCTTGCATGTGAGATTCCAATTTAACATAATGTCCATGAAACTACAGGTTCCAAGGTGCTGTTTTACATCACGGTGCTGTACATTCCATCCCATGGTACATTGGACTTCCCAAGTGGGCGACTTACATCCGAACTGGACAGAGGCCTCTTGACTGATGACTGTGCCGAACATGTTGGTAGCCAAGCAGAAGTACTTTCCCACATGTTTAGTTCTGATGGGGTTGCTGATAACCAAGTTGCCTCCAATTAATCTGTAGTGGCTGTCCTTTTCATTCAAGTTGATTTCTGTGTTGTTCTGCATCCATCTGCATGAAAAACAACCTGAGTCAGTACAGTAATACAATCTGAAAAACAATCAGTGGCAAGTAATATGGAAGTATGTAACAACATCTTCATTGACATTTTTGAAAAGTGTTTTGGTTTCCAAGAACATGGAGCACCCCTAGCATGGTTTATCAAATAGGTTTTTGGAGCAGTGTTTGGAGCAGAGTTTTTGAAGAACATTGCAACAATATCCAGTACTTCAAGCAAGGGCCCAATCTGACCAAAGACTTGCTCTTTCACTGCTAGTATTACCAACACGAATGCACACATGAACATAGAATGACTTATTTTAAGTTTTGAAAGGTATAAGTGTCTGTATTGTAAACAAGCCTTCTACAGCGTCGAATGATAGTTTTGGTCAAAGCTCCTCTGACATCTACTTCAGAGCTATAACAGCAAAATCAAATTTGCAGACGCAGTACAACAGATCAACAAAGATTTACACGATCATGAAAAATGCTGCAAAATTAAGTGCACACACAATACTGTGAGCTACAATTGCAGCATCAAGAAACTGACGAATGATTGGAAGCATTTACTGTAGAAAGCCCAGTGTGGAGTAATGAGACTGGGCTCATGGGAACATATGTTACTTGTATATGGCAGGTGGGTTGGCTCTAGCCCGGCAGTTCATGGTAATTTTGGCTTCGGGCGACTCCTCAGGGTAGATGGTGTCCGCCGGCTGCTCCTCAAACACTGGTCCGAAACCTGTGGCTTCATCTGCTGATAACAAACAAAGCAGAGCAGGGTTAATAATAGCAAGCTGAGGCAGATTATCCCACTCCCTCACACCTAATATTTAGTAGCTGAATATTAGGCCTCTGGTTCATTCCAAATCGCAATATCACACCACTTATGGTGTGCTCACTCAGGTGCCAAACCATAGTGGCACTCAAATCCATGGCAAGTAAATCTGATATTCTTGTGAGCTAATACAAATTTTCAATCTTAAAAGCCAACATGACTTTGCAAAACCCAAACCTTTTCCCTGCATGTGTCCTCTCTAAAGTTGTGATGCTGAGGAAACATTAAAGAGAGAAGTCTCCTTGATGAAAATGCCTTTAGAGCTTCAATCTGCTTTTTACATGATCAACACACATGCAATTATCCCCAATAACTCATTAAACAGACAGACATCATGAGCAGTGGCATGAATAAGACATAAACACAATGCTAGGCTATGAATAAGCAATGAGGCGAAATGTTCCCAAACACTGATTATTCTCAAAGATCAAGAGTGTGTGTAGGTGATTGCAGGATCTCAGACGTGAAGCGTATGTCAATGTGTGTGCACACATGTGTGTTATTCCCCTGCGTCTCTGGCTTTTGAGAATGTGCAGCTGATACCTCAGTGGGGATAAGCTTGTTCTTTCAAACAGTAATATTCCTACTCCTCCAATTACTACTGTCTATTACTTTTGGTCCCTTGAAAAAAGGCAGCTACATATTAAAGAGCTGTAATTCCTAAACCTTTCCTCCAATTTGGATGTGAATATCCTCAGATTAAACCAGAGAGTCTACACTTATACCAGTACTGCATCTTGAATATGTTTTGGTTAACAGCTAAACTAACAAAGCTTGTGTCTGTGTCTAAATATATATGGACATGACTGTATATGTTTAATTGCAGTAAACATGATTTATCTCTCTCTTCTTTCAGTAACTTAAGGAATTTTAAAAAGCAGTGATCCTAAACAGTAAGAGAGGAATAAAGGCTTGTAGCCACATGTAAAAGTAGCTGTACCCTGTGCACCTAACCAAGGGGCTGCAATTAAGATGTTAGGAGAAGAATCAACTCCCATTCACACTCCAGCAGCCAACCATGTGAGATTACTTGACATTGATGCAAATCCCAAGGACTATGAATTACTGCTGGCTGTGAGAGAAATTAAACATTCTAAAAATGGGTCAGTGTGAGGTTGATAGAGGGGAAATTAAGTGAAAATCTATATTCTGGGAACAAGGGAGAGACGAGATAGAAGAAAAAACAGTAGTTGAAAGGAACACAAAACTCTGGGTGATAAGTAGAGTAAAGGGAATACAGTGACCCTATTCTGCTGTTAGACTTAAGCTGGCCTACATACGTGTCAAATAAATTCTTTACATGTAAAGATGAAAAATAAATGTTAGACAGCCTGGTGGGGGGCAGTTGCTGAGATTGCGGCATAGTGCTGAAATAACAGTTGGAGTGTAACACGGAGAGATGAGCACTGGTGCTGTTCCCGTCCATTTCCTGTAATGTGGGATGTGACAGATGGTGGAGGGGGGTGTTAAAGGAGACCATATACATCGCCTGGAGACACATGCAGGCCTTTTACATTTTCTATGCCCTGTTTTACTTTCTGTGTCTGTCCCTAACTCTCCCTGCCTTGCCTCGGCCCTTCCTCCATCTCTCTCATGTTGCATCAAATAGTGAATGTAAACAAGACTAAGGAGATAATTGTGGATCTTAGAGGAACCAGGAATAAGCCAAATACCATTCAGATAAAAAGAGGATGGTGTGGCGGAAGGCCTACCTGGGTGTTCACCTGTGTGACAGACTAAATTGAAAATGCAATACAGAGGTTTTCTACAAGAAGAGACAGAGAAGACTCTACGTCTTGAGAAAAGTTAAATAACAGGAAGTTGCACAACTTCTATAAGAGAGTGTGTTGGACAGTGAAGTTTTCTTTCTGTCCAGGCAATAGCATCAGAGCCAGTACCTCAAAGAAACTGAACAAACTAATGAATAGGGCTGACACTGTGATGGGAACTGTGGATTCCCTGGGGCTGATAGTGCAGAGGAAAATCCTGCACAAGTTGTGAAAAATAATGAATAACACTGCACAACCTCTACACCATATAGTGATCAAACTAGTGACTTCAGTCAGAGGCCTCTTCGCTCTGCTGCACTAAAGAATCTTACAGGAGGCCATTCCTAGCAGAAGCCTTACAAAATGAGTTTATAGTTACTATTTTACTAATAATGACTACTTGTTATTGTTCTTTTTAGTTATTTATCTATTTATCTAATTGATCATTACTATCTATAGCCTATCAGTCATTATTCACTATACTGCATGAACATAATTCCCCTTTGGTAACAATAAAGTAATCTTTCACTGTATCTAATCTATCATTTACTTTTTGTATAGTACCATTTATCAAATATAAGTATAACGTGCAGTCTAAGACAGGATGCCTTGAAAACATCTGGATATTAGCACTGCAATAGCAATTTTAGCATATGGTGCATTCAGAATGTGTGTGCGGCGATCTTAATAAAAATTCAAGTAAACCTTAGTTTAGTGCTTTCAGGGAATGCTAAGGTGCAACAGCAAGCCCACTGCATTTGAAGCATCCGCATTGTGCACACAATCCAACATAAAAACACATTTTGAAAAAAGCAGAATACATATTCATTTTTACACTCTAAAAACAAATGCTTTGGATCAACAAAAAAAATTAACGCAACAGTTTGCGTCAAATCTTTTTGAGTTAAGACAACTTCAAATGAAATTATGTTCAACCAACAAACTACATTGAGTTGGGTGAATTAGCTT
>JBBBVU010000010.1:18044723-18062707 GCA_037177055.1 Atherinosoma microstoma
ATTACATTTTTTACCTTGCAACCATGAATTTAATTGAGTGGTGGTAAAAGGTCTCCTGAATGACTTTTTAGAGTGTAAGAAATGGTACCAACAGGAGCACAAGAATGCAAAATAACCTTATCTTTTACCTTAAAGCACCACTGTGACTTAGCTTCACAGAAACCCTAGCACCATTGTAGACTCAAATCTCAAATCATCACTCCCTCTCTGAGAGCCTCCCACTCTCATTCCAAAAATATCTGATATGTTTTGTCCAAAACAGTCAATTTCTTTTCGACTCTTCAGTCTTTCAGTCTGCTTATTATTGGTTTTTCTAATCTGTAAGGCCCACAAACTCTCCTTCTCTCCTTGCATAAAACCCTTTTTTCATTCCCTCTTTTGGCGCTGCACCGCGTTGCTCTGACCTTTTTAACATGCAACTAATTATTTACACAACAGACAATTGAAGTTCCTCCTACTCAAATATACAAAGAGAGTAAGATGGACAGTCATTCTTAGGGAAAACCATGTCTATACTAAAGGTACACACACAATGTAGGCAGGAAGTGTCTCCAGGGCCTGCTGGAAGTGATCTTCCACTGGACAGACTTCATTATCAAGCAAAGACAGCCCATTCAGGCTGACAGCAGGTAAGTTTAGACTCATTTGAAATTGAAATACCACAGCCAGTTATTTTTGGAGCCTGTTATCTTCTCTAGCGTGGATTACTAACACAACATTGATTATTTATTGAGGTTTCAGCAACATTTTAGGAGCATAATGATAACTTTTCTTGAAATGGCACAATACTGTGTAGCATAAATCCAAAATCCCACTTCTTAATGTGTTTGCATAATTGTTGAATATGTTTAAATGTGTTTTACTTATCATTGCTCCAATGTTGGTTTTGATTCACGTCTAAATTATTTAAAATCCCAGAGGAAACCTGCTGAATTCTCTGGTGAGTTTTACTTTATTTGCAGTGGTGCTTTACTGCATCTGCAGTCTGTTTGTTCGCATGACCAGGAAAGGGTCCAAATAGGACAGATAGCATATTGTATCCTTGAGGCACCGTGTGCACAGTGTAGCAATAATTTCCCATAAGCCCCTGAGCCACATTGTGATTCACAGTAGCAAACTAAATTGTCCCTGGAGGGAATCACATTTTTTTAATTCTTTATGAAATAGTATTTGATTATTCTGCCTCACTGCAGGACCAATTATTTGTCGGGTTATGTGCTGGACAATATACTCAATGTGGTGCCTCTTGAGCCATAACAACTGCTGTCAAGAAGAATTTTTCAAACCTGGTAGATCTAACTTGTACAAACAATATAACTCCTAATTTGAGCCCAGTGTTATACAAAGGCTAACCTGGAACACATTTTGCTTTGGTAATAAATAATGCCAAATGGTTTTTCACTGTAATCACTGAATTATTGTATAGTCCACCAATAATCCAACAACATTCAGAATGTATAGTATCAAACTGTGAATGGATTGCAGCCATTAAAATGTTGTGAAAATGTTTGTCCCACATGGCTTCACAGCAAAGAGTCAATTTGAGAAGTAGATATCGACATTTCAATGTTTATGAAGGCCATGAAAAACTGCAGTCCTTTCAGAGCCCCCTTAAAAACCTGTAAAGGGCGAACCCCTGGTGCCAAAGAGACAGACTTCAGGTGAACTTTAGTAAGGCTTTAACACCAGAGTGTAAGTATTAACATTTCAGTGAGCTAAAGAATAAGGACTTCACTTTTAAGAAAAAAGATGGTTCCTGCAGAGAAGCTAGAAGGCAACCTATGCACAATTCTGACTATTGTGGTGCTCTGTATCGATTATGCCTCCTTCAAAGACTGCACTGTCATCTTGGACCAGATTTAAAGAATTCAAATCCTGATACATTTTTCTTTGTTGTTGTTGTTTTGTTTTTTTTGCAGTTATTCCGCAGACCACAAAGCTACATCATGTTGAGGTGTTTCTGCATAAAAATGTAATGCATGAATCTGTGTCTCATGGTGAAGGGAAGAGAATAAATGGATGGAAAAACAGCAGTATAAAACAAAAGAGAGCATAAGAAAAATAGATTACTTGCTCCATCAACAAATCAATACATGCAGCATTACGTTCTTGTTTCCCGAGCAACAAATCAGAGTAATTTTCTTTGTCCAATTTACGCTTGTTGACAGTCTGGCTCCACTTTGTTTTTCTTTCACAGAATAAAGCAGCTGATAAACACCTTATGCATGCAGCAAACACTATAGTCTGATTAATCACAATGTCTGTGCATGTCAATTAAACATGTTGACCAAGAAGGTATTTCAAAATATGTATATTTTGAGGGTTGAAGAGTGACACATTTTTCTTTTACATATCTATCTAAACACTCTATGATATATAGAACACTTACACTAATAGAAAAACAATTATATGTTAGTAGATTTCAACGGGTTCATTGTGAGACATGCTGCAGGGTGTGCTTAGATTTTTCTCCTTTCTCCATGCCATTTGCATGTTGGTGGAGTTGTACAAGGAAAATGTTTTGGGGTTTTTAATTAAGATAAAATAAGCTAGATAAAACACATCAACAGGAAATGGGTCTTTTTTTTAGCCCTTTTTTTCTGAAGCGCATATATTTTGCTATCTGACGTAACAACCGGGTTAGACTGTGTCTTTTTATTTGAAGGTCCTCAGATTTGAAAACATGTAATTCTGTGAGCTGCTCCCATTTGCAGGGTATTATTACAGATACATCTCAGAGTAGAATCATTCCATTTTTTCATCCATTCAACCCCAACTACAAATTATGGTGCATTAATTGTGGGAACTCAAAAATCTTGTTGTTTTTTTTGTTTTTTTTTCCTGCTTATAAGTTAACAGCAAATGGTCATCATCAAAAATGTAGTTCCCTTAGTTAAAAAAAATGCTAACATAGCACCCACCATTGGTACAATAGTGCACCAATGGTACTTTGTGTAATTATTTATGTGATCAAGAATTGCAATTTGAGGATTTTTCTTATGCATGGTAAATAATACTTATCTTAAATACTGAAATTAGGAGTATAGGCTGATAAAACCTACCCAAGGTCCCATTAAGACCTTCCAACTTCTAATTGACATGTTATAAGATTTTTTTTCAGATTTTTTTTTATTTCATGTTTGCTGTTTAATGCAGTATCAATAATTATGTATGATCAGAACAGTGTAGCTCACATTTGCTAAATCTAACGTGAACTTTGATTAAAGCTGTCTATACAAGCAACAGTTCTTAACATTAGCTTTTAAAACTAACAAAACACAAAGGAACTGATTAACTGTGAAGTCCAGTGTTTATGAACATGCAACAGAGGAATTCAAAAAAAAAATCTTGACTGGTCTTTTATCCTAAATGATGATAATGTATCTCAAGAATTATTGAGTATAATTTTTGTCCATAAATACATTTGCATTGTGCACAAAGATATGCCACCAATCTAGAAATAAGCGTTCTTTGCAGAGAAGAGGGATAGAGTGGCGTTGGGTGGTTCGCTTCAGCCCTTAATACTGGCTGCCATGAATAGAGCTGTAAACATATTGCTGAAAAGTGAACTGTTGCGCTGTATATTTGGAGTAATTATAACAAAGCATATCATTTATACCTCATGAAAGTGCATTAACTTATTTGAAAGAGGGCATAATATTGAATAAGATATTTAGATATCTCTGTTGCTAATGTTTATGCCGTATTCAGTGACTGGAAGCTATGAATGAAGTTAAATTGTTCTCAAACTCTGCAAAAAAATCAATTTACATAAAAAATATATAGTATCTATCTACATATGCTGTATGTGTACATGTATATACAAATACATATGTTTTTCTCCTCTATTTCATCTATCACACTCATAAAACTCTGCACTGAGATGTGGAAGCTTGAGAACATTCTCTAGTTTTGCTGATCATCCGACATCCATATGGTCAGGACCTTTTACAGTCTATGGTGAGGACACAAAAATCTGCTATTGATGAAATCCAGAGAGAGCAACTGGGGAAAGACACTTCTGTTGTTAAACATGAAAAAATTAATTGTTTCTCACTCCTGACCCAGTGAATCCCTGCAACCAAATGCTATTGTACCTTTCCTCTTCATTAACAGCAATAGGTGTGGTTGTAGTGTGGCAGTAATATAGGAGAAATGTGGCAAAGCCTTGACAACACATTTTCACCTCAGAAATTTCACCGTAAATGGATAAAACAGAGCATGAATGCTTACTCACTGTATTTAATCAGTGTATTTAAGCCTTTCATTCCTATAATTCATTATTCTAAAAGAAGAATGCATTTTTCATATTTCCTTATAAGGACATGTAAATTGATATTTGTTAATTTATTTTATTATTAGTAGTTACCACTATGCATGAAGGGGTTAAAATGAAAGAAACATCTTAAAAATAGCTCAAATTAAAAAATAGCTGAACTATACCAAAATGTATTTATAAAGCGGTTTTTCATGCAGAAGCAACACAAAGTGCTTTACATTAAAAAAACATATGAATATTTTTTTTAAAAAGTCTTCACACACCAGTATATAACAGAAACACAGACCTCCACTCACCCAGACACACACACATCTATATATATATATGAACTATGAACTGCATCTGGAGCTGAATAAATCTGAATAAATCTTGGAAAAATCACTGAGCATTTGTCCATCAAGAGCCATGACCTTAACAATGAATCATAGCTTTTTCCGAGGCCACAGCCTCATCACAGTAAATATGGGCAGACCATCATTGTGCCCTTGCAGTAAACTATAAATCATGTAGAAAAAAACTGTAAATTTTATTGCTGTTCTACTAACCTATTCTTTTTTTTTCTTTTTTTTACAATAAATGCTTTTTTATATTATATTATTTTAAAAAAGATTCTTTGGTGTTGATTTGGGAGAAAATGATTGTCTTTAAAAGTAACACAGAGAACTGACAGTGTCTTTTACTGTATATGGGTGAATAAAATTGTATTGGCATAACACTGAAAATCAAGAACAGATCTACAACCCCAATTCCAAAAAATGGTGAGAGTGTAAAATATAAATAACATAAGAATGCAATGATGATCAAATATTACAGACCAATATTTTATTCATAACAAAACATAGAAAGCATATTAAATGTTGAATGCGAAACTTTTTCACAAAAAATATCAACTCATGTCCAATTTCATGGCAGCAATATGCCGCAAATTTTTTTTAACAGAGCCATGTTTACCACTGAGTAGCATCATATTTCCTTTAAAAAAACAATTACGCATAAACATCTGGGAAATTGGATCTCTGTTAGAGGAATATTTTTTGTTGTAGCCAGAATGTCTCTTCAGTCTCAGCCAGTGTCAAACTCTCCCATCATGAAGCCAAACAGCTGTAAAAGATGCAGTTTTCTGTTAAGCATTGCCTTAATATGTTTATTCTTTCCTGAAAAATTTATAACAGAAATGGACACTAATGCACCCCCATATCACCACAAATGAGTTGACTTATCCAACCACAAAACAATTTTCCACTTTTCCTCAGTCTATTTTAGATCAACTTTGGCCCAAAGATGACAATGATGTTTCTGGACCATGTTCCCATATGGGTTGATAGAGCTTTAATTTGCATTTATAGATGGCATGGTGAACTGTGTCCACAGACAAAGATTCTGAAAGTGTTTCTCAGCCCATGTAGTGATTCCCATGATAGAATCGTACCTTTCTATTTAATACTGTGCGGCCTGAGGATCTAAAGATCACAGGTATCTAATATTGATTTTTCGGTCATGTCCCATGAACACAGAGATAACTCCAGGTTCTCAGAATCTTTGATGTTATTATATACTTTTAGATTATGAAATTCATAGACTTTGCAATTTCACATTGAGGAAGATTATTCTGAAATTGCTCTGCAGTTTGTAGCCACAGTTTCTACAGATTGTTGTACCACTGCCCATCTTTATTTTTGAGAGGCACTGGTCTTTTTATACCCACAACGTTAACGACCTGTTGTCAATTATTCAAACTAATTTTGAATAATTGCTTACTTTTATAATAGCTTACTTTTCCAGCCTTTGTTGCCCTTGTCCCAACTTTTTGGGGACATACTGCTGCCAAAAAAAATTGAGATGAGTTAAAATCAACATGAAAGATAACATGGAAAATTAAAAGTACTCTCTCTACCCATCATGAATAAAATTTTGGTTTATGTGATTTTCAAACCATTGCATTCTGTTAGATTTATATTGTACACATTGTCCCAACTGTTTTGGAAATGGGGTTATATGGGATAATATTGTGTATTGTATCACTCCACTCATATCTTCTCACAGCACAGAATGGTTTTTTTTCTGACACTGAATGAGAATTATTATTTTTTGGCACTAGAATCAGTCTTACCTCCATAAAAAGCAGGCACGCCCATATGGACTGATGCATCTGTAATGAAAGAAGTCATGTCAATACATAAAAAGCAGCAAATATTCGACCAACAATATTTAAATCCTGGATATACTATACTGAAGACATATTTCTCTCACTTCCCATAGTGAATAAAAGAAAATAAAGAAGAAGAAAAAATTATCAAAGCAAATCATGTTTTCATAATTTATTATTATATACTTCTCTCCAGAGATTTTTGCTGCTGAGAATGTGACAAATGAGTTTAAACTCCGCCTTGAGCTGAAATACAACATCAGAAAATGTGGATTTAACTCTGTTATGCTGTATTTAAACAGTCCCCAAAGTCCTATCAAGCATGTAATTAGATAAACACTCTATACTATAGATGTGTGATAATGTATGATTGACATTTATTCAGCTGTCATGCATTGATGTCAAATTACCCATCAAATCTTTTTTCATGTTGGAGCTAAAAAAAAAATGTCATCCCAATGTCCTCTATTTCCAGTGAAGGCCAGAGGCTGCTGCCTGGCTGCTGTCTCTTTAGATAAAAGGAACAATATAAACCTGTGTTTAAGCTGTACGTATCCAGTGCGTAGTCATGTGAAAAAAAGAACACTCTGTAATTCAAAGATTTTCCCTATCAGGATGTAATAAAGAATAATCAGCCCCCTTATCTTTTCTTAAAATAAGGTAAACGTAACTTCAGATGAACAACAAAATGGGATGGATAACATTGTGTCCTTATTCAACAAAAACTAGGCCTAGATGCAGAAGCAGTGTAAAAAATAAGTCAAAACTTGGTGAAGACCAGATGATTTTCACTATGTTCTGATAGGTAAGACCTTGGAAACGAAAGGGGCTCTGTTTCCTTTATAACATGACCGTATGCACAGACAAATCCTGCAGTGTGTTGGGTATTTATGCATCCTTTCCCTTTGTGAAGTATAGCATGACCATATTTTAAGCAGGATGCTTTTCAGGTAAAAGAAAAAAAAAAACTCTTGTGTACATATGTATTTTTTGGGTCACAAATATCTTCCTAAGTAAAATACAAAAAAAAAATGAAAATAAAGATAAATGACAAAATATTTGTAAGAAAGATCTTGTGCAGAGTGAAATCAA
This sequence comes from Atherinosoma microstoma, assembly GCA_037177055.1. Lineage (NCBI taxonomy): Eukaryota > Metazoa > Chordata > Actinopteri > Atheriniformes > Atherinidae > Atherinosoma > Atherinosoma microstoma. Next base: position 18,052,241 of record JBBBVU010000010.1, read on the forward strand.
ACTGTGACAAGTGTGAATTGCCCAAGGTATGGGAACACAGAGGGGGTTGTTTCCTTTTTCAGACAGGTCATTTTCAGGCTTGCTGTTTTCTGTCCACTTTGTTTTGTTTCCAACATAGCTGATTGCACAGCAGCATCCTGCTTGGACCCCTGCAAGCTCTAAGCCCTCAAGGCATGCAACTCTCCCACTTGGCCTGTCAGATAAACAATACATATCTTATATCACAATTTGTACTTATTTTTGTCATCCCTTTGCAAGTGTACTTACCTCAAATTGACCTAAATCTGACCACATCGTTACATTTTTACTGTGCATTTTAAAATCACATTTCTATTTTTTTCCCCCATTGAAGCAAACCTCACAGCCAGTGTCATTATGTTTACATTCCCTTCTTAAATGCTGGCAGTTAGTTGCTTATTCACACTTACCCGTGCTTGTTTATTTAAACAGGTGAAATGAGAACCTAATTTTGACAAGAGTGCATGCTATCCAAGCTGCCTACTTCCTGTGTGATTTTCATGCTTTGTTTTTGGAGCTAGAGACACAATTGTGAAAAACTGTTGGGGCCAAATAAACCTTTGAAAAGTGTTTTTTTTTGTTTTTTTGTTTTTTTTTCACTGGGATCAGGAAAGTATTTTCTCCCTTTCCTTTCTATAATTACATTTTATTTAGATGGTTATACTTGAAAGATGAAGGCCAGACAAGTAATATTGAAGGTAGCTAAATCTTTTTCAATTATGCGTTTCTTACCATTCATTTTTGAAAAGCAAATTGTCAATGATCTAATTACATTTCTGGATATCACTACTGCAGTGCCAAGTCTGGGTAAAAAGCATGATGTTTGTGTTGGTAATCATTCCATATCAGTAATTCAGAAAACCTATTCAGCTATGTAGTTTTGTGTTTTCCTTCGAGCTGAATGTGAAACAGACCTGCAGGGGAAAGTGAGAGGACCAGGAGATAGAGGAGCAGGGTGAGGTGCAGCATGATGTTGAAGTGAGAACCACCTGGTGGGGTTACAGCCAGAAGCTCAGCTAATGAAACATTAGCAGGACCTCTTGGTTTTCCCTAAATGGAAAAAAAAAGAAAAAGAAAAGAGAGGCAGTTATAATCGGCACATAAGACTATTATTTGATGGTTAGTGCGATGCATTTTGTGATTAATTCTGAAACTCCCAATGTTCTTTAGCTTTAAGGAAAAAAATACTGACCAACTACGATTAAAGCTCTTATACAGTTGAACAATTGAACAATGCGGCCTCTTTTGGTCTAAACCACACATAAATAAGAAAAGAGAATACTAAAACTATACAGAAAGCAGGATTTGCTTGAGGACATCCTATCTGAATTATATATTTTCTTGCACCATAAGACCAAAGTAAAAAGACAGGAATGATTAATAATTCTGAAATATTCCCATTTACACAACCACGTGCTAGTAGTTACAATGTGTGTGTGAACACAGGAGGGCGTCAACCAATTACATATCTTTGTTCATATTGATTTTCCAGTTTAATAGGTCAGTTATAAAGTATGTATATATATATATATATATATATATATATACACATATATATAGTAAATAATATATAGTATATATATAGTAAATAAAGTATATTTCATTTCATTTCCTTTCATTCATTAACCAAATGTGCAGTTCAGAAATAGTTAAAAGCAATTTCTAATGTTAGTTCTTCAAGGTTTTTGATCATGTCCACTCCCAGAATGTAGGAGCCATAATAGTATTTAAATATTCATGAAGTGGCACAGGTGTCTCGCAGCATCAGCATCTGGGTGGTGGGTGTGTAGCTGTGGGCGTGTGTCATGAACGTTTAAAAGGTGCACTACAACTCACTGATTTCGTTTGGAAGGAATGGATGAAGAAGTGGGGTGAACCCGATGGTGGTCATATATTTTGTTGACCGCGTAACGCATAGTGCGTATCAAGTATAGAATATTTGTAGTATGTTAGATAGAATACCGCTTTATTCTTTAAACTGGAGCTGGAACTTGTGGATTTTGGAACTAAAGAATAAATGTATCGCTGCTGACACAGAAGTGCTTAAGTATTGTTTGGAACATGCGTCTGGCAAAGAACCCCGAGGTTAGCTCACAGCGGCCCTCATAAATGAACCGTTTTGCCGCAATATAGAGTATATCGCATGTCTATGTTAATTACAGGAGACATATGTATCATGTGTATCAACATGTGTACATGGGAACTGTATCAGCATCAATATGCAGCTCATGGCGAGCTTCACCAGTCCCAGTCTTCATGCACACTAGAAGCAGACATGTATCTGCTTCCTGTCAGCCTCCAAGGTACTAGTTCCTTGATAGGTTGACGCCTGATGATTGACATTTGGATGATTGCAGGAACATACTAAGAGTAGGCATACTCACTTCAGTTCTTAAAAGCACAGCACACAGCACAGCACCAGCATTCAGCCTCATGTCCAAAAACATAGGATGAAAAGCAACAGCTGACTGAGTGAAAAGCCCCAGTGGAGGCTCTGACAGAAGTAAATATAAGAGGAATCCTAACATCTCTATAAAGTCTGACAATGTTTTAAAATCTGAATAGTCAATTCCATTTTTTAGAGGGAGAAATATTGATACTGAAGGTTACTGACATATTGACAGCAGTTTTTAGAAGGGGAGTCTGAGTGAACACTCATGTCACTTTTCAAACAAGGCACATATCAGATGGATCACAATTTTAAAATCATGCTTGTATGATGTCAATCCCATTTTTCTTTGATGAAACCTCATGGGAAATTATAAGGAGATTAAGTGGATCAATTACATGATAACAAGAATCCTGGTGTAAAATCTTGCCATTAGCAACAGGTATTGTGCTATTATTCTAAGAGTCAGTTAAAAAGTGTCAAAAATCCCCAATATGAGATTATTTTTTCTTTTTTCTTTTGAACAGCTCACTGTCAAATGTATATTCATCCTCTAATGTCAAAGAAAATCACATCAGTAACAGCAGGCCTGTTCTTTCTTTGCCAGGCCAAGCTGGATTGGTAAGTGTTGATCAGAGTGTAATTGAACATGAGGGAAAGACTATTGATTCTTTGTGACTACCCTGAGGTGTCAACTGGCAGAGACTAGGAGGTCTGATGGTAGGATTTAGATCTCAGAGCTCATAAGACAAATAGAGTCTTATTACAGAAAATGGATTACTACAGAAGGGAGTGCCTGTAACATGCCTTGCATTACATAAGCAAATAACTTCAGGTAACATGGGGCTAAACATCTATACACACACATATTGACAGGTGGAGGAGGAAAAGCCAGGCAAACTGAATCCTACATCAAGTTTCCAATATGGTGGACATACAGTAATGCATTGGATGTAGATGCAAGAAAATCATACAAAGGGGATTTCATCTCTATGCGGGACTGTATCCTAGCAACACCTTTTAAAAGCAGCAGTTTGTGTGCTGCAGGGGGCCTTTTGTGACCAGCAATGAAACTATGCAAACACTTATTTTAATCTGGAACAACGCTTCTGTTGTGGATAAAAGACATGCGGTTTTATGTTCATCCATTAAATATATTCATGTCTTGAAGTCAGACAAAGCTGTAACAAAAACATACACTAGTTCTTATAACTCAATCCTCCTCATTCTGCATCTGTGCTGCTGCTGTAAGTACCATTTCTGTTCCTCATAAATCATAAATGTTCTTAATAGATGCGCGTAGGAGATTAGGGAAAGACAAACAAAACCTCATTATAGCACCACAGTAGTGAAAGAGCCAATTCCATCTCTGCCATTCAGTACTGTTATTGATAAACTTCAAAATCCCATTAGACTTGCACCACCCAGGAAAGCAGCAAGCTCCTAAAATCAGTATTAATGCTGCCTTCTACCTCATTGGTCTTATGTCAGCAGCCTGAAAGCACGTGATGAAAGCACTCCAGCCATCACTGTAAATCATCAGGCACACTCATGAAAAGCCCTCAAACAAGGCCGTTTCTTCTCCCCCATAAATCACACTCAGGATGTTGCCAGAGCTATTACTGCTGTTAGTTTGATTCTAGTGATTTCTTCTTTCTTTTTTTTTTGTCAATCTTTTTTCTACCTCTAGTTACGCTTTGCCTCCCTGAAATTTATTCTCTTTCGTCGTCCTTACTTCACCTAGGATGCCTGGTCTTATTGCTCTAAAACCTCATATTACATCTAACAGAGGCTTCCTGGGGCAGATTCTGAAATTCATCTGCTGCAGTCCTATAATCGATACTGTCGCAAGTGCTTTTTATCATGACCCCAAAACTTCCTAAAGGCTTTTCTGTGTTTGGCCCAATGGGAGTCGCATAATTGAGTGGGTAACTTAAGAGAAACGTTTTCCCTCTAGAGTCGTGCAGATTCAGCGATGTGGGGGAGGTGACGAGAGCACAAAGTGGAGGAGAGGATGGTGGAGGGGTCAGAGTGGTAGACTTCAAAAACAAGATGTTGCTCTAGCAACCCCATCCCCCCTACCACCATCACCACAATCAGTCATTACCACCAGATTTGTTGTAATCCTTCAAGGAGAAGCCAAACTGAGTTTAATACTGGATTGGTTTTAATCAGTTTCAAAGGGGAAAACCACCACTGACAGACACATGTCATCTCCAGTTTGCATCTTGGTCATGTCAGTGACAAGAGTCACCAAAGAGTAACATAGTGATTATGAAGTTAAAGGGGGAGGAAGAGGAGTGGAAAATGTAATGGCAGCATATCTCCCTGGTGTTTGAGTTGATTGAATAGGTGGAGAATGAGAAAAGACAAAACTCTCTAAATTTCCGTGCTAATTAGGGGGAATAAAGGAGTGTTAACCTTGATGGTAGATGTGACAGATTTAGTTCATGTATATGGTTTAGATTGTTATAAAGTCAAAAAATGTTTTAGTCTCAGGAAACAACACTTTGGACAAAGGGACTCTTTTTACTTACATTGCACAGAAAACATTTGAATGATCATAACATACATCTGCAGACATAGTTTTCTGGCAGACTGTTGGTCCTGTGTGTGAAGTCAGAACAGCTTTACTTTGACACTTTGACAAATCTTTGGAGATGCTCTTAATGTTTGTTACCTAGATGTTAGCAAGCAGTGTCATAAAATATTTGAGGTAGAGGTGCCCCAAACTAGATCTTTGAAGACATCCTACAGTCTGTGTGACTTCATGTTTCCTTAATGTAGAGTTGGTAGCTGGACTTTTTTCCTACACATCATATATTGGGATATACTATTCTTTAATGAATTACAAATATACTGATAAGCCTTACTGATGAAAATCGGGTGAAACATACACTATTAGCATCACAGCCCAATATGATTTTTTTTTATAGTAAAAAAGAAGCAACAGCTTGTTAGCTTAGCACAAATTCTGAAGAATCTTTATATTCTAAAGAATACATAATCACTTTTGAATACATATTGCCCTTTGGGGATAAATAAAGTTGTTGAATGAATGTATGAATATCTATCATAAATCAATCATTCACTTTTAATTAATCGTTCTTTATTTGATTTTTCTTTCAACTGAGTGAATGAATTCCTGTGTGATGTCACTTGCATCTGTCAAGTAGCACAAAATGTATTCAATCCTACCAAGTAGCACTAGTAAATAAGATTAAAATAATGCAATCAGTTGGGAGTACTAGTGCTCCCAACTGATTGCATTATTTTAATCTTATTTACTCTTATGGTTGCAGGTAGACTTTACCAAGTAGAAAAAATATGTTAGCTTTAACTTATTTATGAGATTATTATTGATCTTCTTCTGATTCTCATAAAAATTCCCAATAAATATATTTCCCTTGCTACCTGGTTCCACTGAACAGCTTTTAGAAAGCAAATCTTTTTAGCTCCGCCAAGGCGCGGAGGTTATGTTTTTTTAGCAGTGTATGTTCATCTGTCTGTCTGTCCATCGGTTAACAACATAACTCAAAAAGTAATAGACAGATTTTGATAAAATTTTCGGGAAGACTCTGACATGGTTGAATCGATTAGATTTTGAGGTTGATCTGGATCGCCATAAGGATTCTTTACTATGGGCAGATGGGGATCATTCTGTCACTGCAGTTTCTAACTTAACAGATAATCCCCTGAATCATTGGCAAAAAAAAATATTAGAAAATGACATCATGGATAGATGCTATAATCCAACATTTTTTGACCCGGATCATGTTGATATTCTTGATATTCTGGATCCGGTGATCCAGAAGGTTAAAAGTATAGGGGGTATTGGGTGGGCTGTTGGGCCTATTGGGGCGGTTTCTCAGGTGACTGACCCTATCTGCTTATTTTACAATTTCCCTTGGGATCAATAAAGTATTTGTTTATCTGTTTCTATCTATCTATGGTTTGGCGCACGTCTGCGCTCTCTGAGTGCTTTTGTGTTTTTTGTTATTATTTTCATTAAACCCCAACCTTTCCAGATGCTGTATTCCTCTTTACAATGAGGCATGCAATATGTGATGTGAAATCCAATATTTCAGAAACACCATATCTGGAGATTAATCATTGTAAAACAAAAAATTGATAATGCATGAGACTTTGCATCATTGCCAAATACCGCCAGGAAAAAAACAAGCGATAAAGCGAGAGCGGAATATTGACTGAGATTAAATTAAGATGAAACAGTGAGACATTGAGTCTGACATCATCTGTGAGAGGCAGCTGGGTCTTGGTCTGCTGTGAAGGGTATTACTGTTAAATCTCTTAAGAGTAATTCATCCGGAGCCTGTGGAGCTGATTTTCCTGACACACCTTTGTTAGGTCACAAGCATGTCGCACAACTATCCTGTAAATCTATAATGAGAGTCCATTGAAGCTGCTGAGTTATTGGACAAAAAGTATTCAATGTTCCAGTCAGTGGACGTTTCCTGGCCATGAGCACTGTTCTTTTTCTTCCAGTCTATGCTTAGAAGCAAATATCAGCTATGATATCACTGACAAAACAGTTCTTCATATTATTTCTGATATATTCTGTAACAGTAAACTATTCTCAAAACTATTAAAATGATAATTATGGAGTCTGAGTTGGCCTAGTTTTTGTTAAATAGAGTACAAAGAAAAAAAGTATCTCTGATGAGATCATATACCTGATATGACTACTCATGGTTTTTAACCTAATTCCCAGAATTAGTCATGTGATACTTTTTCAGGGCTGAATCAGTGCTATTTTACCACAAAGAAGTGGGAATGCATTTCATCCAACCTATGAATTATTTATGACAAAATCATTGATCATAGATGCATAAGTGAGCCTTTGTCAGCCTGTTCACTTTAACCTTAGTTCTGAAAGGTATGCTTTAAACCTAGAATATAACACCGCACTTGGTGCCATGTAAACATGATTTTATCTCTCAAAAGACCAACTGAATGATTCAGTTATGAACAGGATATGTTCATTGGTTATATAAGCCTATTCTACTGTAGATAAAGCAATAACCCCAAGACACACAGAAGAAAAAGATGCTTTGTGCTGATGGGTAGAAACTGGTTCAGCACTTGATGGAAAAAAGACAGTTTTATTTCTTTAATTTTAAGAGTTTGATATCTTATGCAGTTGAATACACTTTCCATTTTTCCATTGAGTGATCTGATATCACAGCCGCTGAAATTGTAGTTATTTTCAGGAGTTCACCTCATGTTCATCATCTTCTATTCTATTCTATTCTATTCTATTCTATTCTATTCTATTCTATTCTATTCTACAGTCATTTAGCAGAAGCTTTTCTCCATCGGAGAGTGAAAACAACACAAGCAAGAAATCAAACAGATGGGGACATCATAATTGAGTGCTAGTCAGGACTCTGTGAGTCAAGTTGGACACAGGTGCTGCCATGGAGTGCTAGAAGTAGTGCTTTTTTTATGTTTATTGATAAAGGAAACGGTCAATTCAACATGAACTAATTAGGTATAAAAGCATAACCTTAAACTAAAGTTTAATGTATTACAGCAGCTTTACAGCAAAAGTAATTCTTTGTAATATTTGGTGTTTGTAGGGTTGGCAACCAAGTTTGAATCCATTTTTAAGTGGTTATTTTTTATATTATGTCCAATCTGAAATGAAGATTGCTTTACACTGTAATTATTTTATTATTTTTCCTCTGAAATTCTCCTTTAAAACTCTAACAAACTTGTGTAGAGAACTCTTCATGATGTTCAAGAAGCTGCAGATGATGCAGTTATGAGTCTTTCCCTGTGTCACTCTGTCTCGCTTCGTCTGCCATCTTCTCTCTATCTCAGTCTCTCACTAGATAGAAACAGCCATGCTAATGTAAGCTACTTATCCCAACCCCTGCCGTCAACACAAACCCCCCGGGGCCACACTGCTTCAGCAACCTCAGCTGGCCTGAATATCAATGACACCAGTCATTCAACCCATGAGCACTGGAGTTGGACCTCTGTGTGCATTAAATTAACCTAAAATCAAGAGGTGTCTGTAAATGAATGCAAAGTTGCCGTATAAACGTAGTAAGAACCTATGAGATCATTGCCCTTCGGTCACTGACAAGCAAAAAGGGGGTCATAATTTAATGCCGTTCTTTTTTTGTTTTTTCTATAAATGGGGCATACATACAGAAAAAAATCAAAAACAATTTTACAACCAGTTTGTCCCAGCTTGTCACATGCACTTCATCTAGCCCCCTCTTGAATGTACACGAAATCCAAAACACCTCTGGCCTGATCTCAGACAACCCCATTCAGGGGATTGATTCTTGAAGCAAAGTTAGGTCAGGGTGTAAGAGTGGATGCAGCAGCCTGCTGCAACTACATTTACACTAAACCATTGGCCTGTTGTAAAGTTTGGATGCCCTGCCCCAATTTTGCTCTCATCATTAACCTGGCAGCAAGCCAGAAATATCATCAACACTGTAATGATGATCATCATCAACACTGCTGTCACAGAGAGGGCTAATTATCCCAAGGAATGAATGAATTAAAGATACCAAAAATAAGACATTCTTCATAAAAAAAAAAGAAAAAACCAACACTGAAACACTTCAAAAGACACTCTTCAAGAGACTTCAGCTCCATCTGAAAAAAATACAGGCCAATAAAACAGTGGTATGCTATACTCCTGTATAGAACCATCCATTGCCTAAACATAATCAAATTATGAAATCAAATCCATATAACTCAATTTAGGGTTGCAAGAAGGTAAGAGATGTAGGGTATAGGGAAAAATGATCCCACCTAAGTCAATTTAAGTTTACCAATTAACCTAACATGCATGTTTTTGGGGGGAGGAAGAGACACATGCATGGGGAGAATATGCAAATTGAATACAGAAAGACACAGTCAAGATTTGAACCAGTAATCTGCTTGCTGTGACGCAAAGGTGCCTACCACCTTACCATGATGCAGACCTAGATGGGGAAATTATATTGACAAATAAAATCGAATCATGAGAAGGTTCCTCAGATCTAGCCAACTTTGGCCCCTGGCCTGAGAACGTGACAAAATAAAAAAGGAACAAAATCTCTAAAATGTCTCCATCTGATTCTCATTAGCTTCTAAAACAGAAATGAGAAACTCTGTGGACGTTTCATGGCATTGTAATAAAATGAAGAGTTCATACAACAGCTTTTAAAGGGGTATCTCTTCAGCTCCTACTTCAGATAGAAGCTTCTTTGTATGAGAGGAAACAAATGTGGAGCAGGTTTACAGTAACTGCTCAAAACAATGAAAATGTGGAGTGATTAGTTCTAACATTACACATCAACACAAAAACAAAACAAACAAAAGAAAGTCCTAACCATTCATACTGCCATAGAAGTTGACAGACTGCATCGCTACCCTTAGTTTTTACATATAATGCAACCTCTGCTATAGGTCATAATAAGCTTGCAGAGCATCTTTATGTTAATGAAACACAGAAAAGCACTGACCTTTCAGTGCAACAGCTTTGGAAGAGTGTGACACATTCAGCTGCATGACAATGCTCAAGAGAAAGCCTCCACATACGTGCGTCCAAGTATAGAAAGTGTGTCACTTCATGTATGATAAATTGTGCCATAAAGTCAAAGGTCAGAAGAGGCTTACACTAAATCAAGAAAAGAGCGCTCTGCTTAATTACTTCATGCCACATCTGTCTAATAACGATATTGACTAAGTTGTTTCGCCAAGACAGCAGTAACATGCTTTAAAAGCTACACGTCCTGGTCTCCATTTACAAATATAGCCAACTGCCATAAATTATTTTAATTACTACATGACAGAGTTATTCTTGATGTCAAAGCTGTAACAATAAAGAAGAAAATTCATGGACAACAGGACAATAGCTGTCTTGACTTATGCCAAGAAAAGCCATCAACATCTTTACATTAGATTGTTTGAAGAAAAAGGTTGGGGTTTTTTGTGTTTTTTTAGGGGGGGGGGGGGGGGGGGTCTTTTTTCTTCTTCAGGTCGTTCCAAAAATTCCAAATTCATGGACCAGTTTCCTTCAATCCAATTTTCCC
>JBBBVU010000010.1:18066629-18077044 GCA_037177055.1 Atherinosoma microstoma
AAGTGTAACTACACCCCCTACTTTTTGTGTAACTCCACCCACTGCCAAACTTTGAAAAATGCCACAAACTGTGAGGTTTGACGATGTGGGGTTCAGCGGGCGGGGGTGTCATCAGGGGGCGGAGTCGGCTGGCAGAAACTTTTGAATGACAGTCAGCAGCTCAGGTGAGAGATGGAAAGAGATATGGATTTACAAAGTACCTTAGAGCTGTGTTTTGAGGTGGAAGACTATCTCCCTCCAGAATCCCCTCAGCTAGACCCCACAGTAGTGGAAGAACAAGGTGATCCTAACCATAACCGAATCAGTTTGAGCCGTCACTCCTGGCCACTGTCAGAGTAACCGCAGCTTCTGCAGGGCTAGTTGCAGCCCGTCAGAGGCTGTGATCTGAATTGACCAACTTCAGAGTGGCTGCAGGCATTCTGAACATGGTAGTATAAACCATGGTGAAAGTTTCAGCAACGTGTATCCATCATTCTCAAAGCAGTAGCAGCCAGTGTGCAACCACCTTGACCGTGGCTCTAAACACTGTCAGTGGCTGCATTTTTTAAATTTTTCTCGCGACATAAAGGAGCACGGCGTTTAGGTCTACATCATGAAAACCAAAACCTGGTTTTACCCTGTAGGGGGTGTTTGGACTCATTTTTGACCAACAAAAATCCATATTTTTAAAAGATATAAAAAATTAAAAAATTTTAGGATCCGTATAGGTGGTTTTCATTTCAAGTAAGTCATACTATGTTGTTTACAGCTCAAAAAATAAATTTTAGAGTGCATTGCCCCTTTAATGTTTTATGTAAAGCACTCTGAATTGTTTTGTTCATGAATTGTCCTTTACAAATACACTTAACTTGCGTATTATTGGAAAGATTGCAAATAACCAGTAATTGGACAGCTTTATCGAAGATTAGGAAGATATGATTTATCCCATCATATCTTTTACTTATAAGCCACCATTTCTTCATTTAATTTTCCAGTCTGCAAAAATATATTAAAAAACCTATTTTAGCATCACCAGCACTAACCCACGTCTACCTTGTGTCAATATACAATGAAAATATAGAATAAAGAAACACATTACCAAGATTGTCTTGTGCCACAACATAAAAAAACAAAACAAACAAACAAACAAAAAAAACAGGAATAATTAGCAAAAAGCTCTGATAACACACCTGATGCACATGAGGAATTTTCCACCAACATTGTGACTTTCTGCTCAATAAAGTAGACAGATTTGAACACAGGCAGTTAAATCAAAAATCATCAGCCATTCTCCAATTATTCGTCTAGACTGTTGATCAGTGCATTAGGATCAGCAGATGACTGATGGTGCAAATAATTGTGAAAATTAAATCTGCTCTCATAGAATAAACACAATAAATAAACTAGATCTTCTGGTGATAACTTCAATTTCTATTTCTTAGTGATTGCAGGCATGTTCGCACCATTTGTGATTTGCCTTTTTTGCTCCCATGCTCACAATTTCAACTTCCTCTCACCACATGTGATGGAGCTCCATATCAGCGTGTAATGAGGAGACTTGAAAGAAAAACATGAAAGAAAAAATATATCCAACTCAAACGGCGCTATACTGAGTTCTTAGGAAAATTGGGATGAATTTGTTGAACATGAACAGCATTCATCAACAAGGGTCAATCAATCATGGGGCCAGAATTCATCAACACCTCTTTCTGCAATCATTCCCTCAGCTTCTTTCAGTTTTACGTTGGTGTCAGTAAGTGTCAGTGGGTGTGTAATGAGCTCCATCATGCTCAGTATGTACCACAGGTTAAGAAACAGGTCAATGAAAATCAGTTTGCATGCCATATTCATAATTTAAGGTGCATAATGCTAATGAGATTTTGCTGCTGTTGTTTATGGTTGATTGATAATTGACACACAACCAGAGTCTCATAAATGCTTTAAATCAAGCCAACGTAAATTGCCCCTGATTGCCCAGATCTAATTCTTTTCTTTCAGAGGCCTTTATCACTGCTCAGTGAGTCAGCTGAAAAGAACAGAGACACAATGAAGTAACCAAGCTGTGACTTAGGAGCAGAGACCAATTGGACCCAATGTACTAGAAAGAGCTTTTGTGTACATGTTAATATGAGCAGAGCCAAGAGGTTTGGGTAAAAGCAGGCACCTTGAAAGGCAATCAGTTCTTATTACAAATGGAAGAGGTCACTATGAAATAAAAGTATGAATAAGTTACCAGTTTTACAAAGTGTGATTCATGTATGACAAACAAAGTATTCTTAGATAAACCTTATTACAAGTACAACACATTTTGTGACTTTAATAGGCAGATTAGAGTCTCTCAGAGCTAGTTCTTATGGCTTTTCGCCCAACTGGTGTTTATTTTGAACAGCTACATTAAGAGGGAAGACATAGAGGTGACAGGGTTGAGGGCTCTCCATGCTAATACTCAAAAATATGAAAAACATGCCTTTAGCAGAAGTATCAGATTTATTTGTGTCTTTTAAACAAAATGTTCAGTAGCCTGGCAACCAATCATTAATCAACCTCATACATAAGATTTCACCTGGCTAGTCAACTTTGAGTGAGGCCTTCCTTTGTTGAATCACAGTAAAAGAAAAATATTTTTTAAATTAATCACCCAACATATTTTGTGATATTTCCCTTAAGATGTTAGGTAATTTTTTGCATGCACCATTAACAAATCAAAGTCGTTATTCACCAACAGCTGCCATTTGATTAACTTTTTCTGTAACATTTCGAATGTTTTGTTCAACTCGATTAATCAGTCATTTTTTCTTGACAAATGCAGGCTTGGCTTTCACATAAAGACGTGGAGAGTGAGCCTGAATTGAAAGCAGCTACATGTTATGTTGTAAAACCATACATATCAAATATTTGTTATGGGTTATTTTACAGGAACTGTTTTTTACAGGCCCTTATATTGTATCTCCATTTGAAGCAATTCATGTACATTGCTCTGACAGTACAACGTCACCTCTGGTTTTTGGGTTCTTTTATGGGAATTGTTCTTTTTAGGTCCTTACACAATATTTTGAGATTGATCTTAGGACTTTACCCAGGCCTTTCCAAAATAACAACTTCCATCACTTTCTTCTTTCATTTCCTGCTTTTGTACATAATCTGTTTGACTGCCGTCTAATGGAGTCCAAACCCTTTTTAAAGATGGTTTTTAGCCTACTATAGCCTGACGAGCATCAATAAGTCTTTCTCTGCTATTCAAAGATAGGTCCTTTATTAATAACATGATGCACAAAATATTTGAGGATTAAGACTGCCTTTTATTTGCCCTAATATGAGCTACAGTATGTTATTGAAACAAATGTGTCAAAGTAAGCATTGATATAAATAAGTCACACCCTGAGATGTCCTACAGTAGTCACAGACAGAAAAGAATCAAAATAAGCTATGAATGTTTAATGAATGGGTGCCTCTGTGACTGAAACATATGCAGTACATCAGAAGAGGAAAAAATGGAAACATGACAAGAATTGGAAACATTCTTGCACACTGACCTCAGAGGGAATACATAAATATAGACACAGATGTTGTATGACTTACAAAGTAAAAAGGCACACATACAGGTACTGTACACAAATCCAGGCCCACGCAAATAATGCTTGAATAGACTGAGCCTTTGACTGTGCAACACTGCAGTGTTAAGTAGAATGCTTCATTCTGAGGGGCAGATGATGAGCCATTCCCTCAACAGAGGACAGAATCCCACAGCCAACAGAGATAATGTGGAGCCAAAGAATCTCCACACACAGACACATAAGCTCACAAAAACGAGAGGAAAAAAGACAGAACACTTCCCAACTTTACACTACATACTTTACATCCAAACCAAAATGTGAAGCCTCTCTGTCACTCACGTGTGTTCCCTCGCATAAACCTCTGAAGTTTTCACAGAAGCACCCTGAAAGACTTGCAGCCAAGGTCTCGTTAGTGTTGACTTGGCTGCAGGGGAACCAGCTGTATATCTCTCCACCACAGTGTGCCTCAGGATAACGTGTTAGTCTGCTAGTGTTGCTGGTTAGCAGCCGCTGTCATGGCATCCTGCCCCGTTCTGTGACAGAGACTTAGTAGCACACACATTTATGCAACCACATATAAACATTTAGCTGTCAAATCACAGGGCTCCCCAGCCGTGACGTGACATCATAACAGAGAAGGAGGAGGAGGAAAGGAAGCACAAGAGTATGGAAAAGGGGGAGGGGGTTAAATTAGTATTTTCTTGGAATATGGGGGTGCTGCCAGTAAAATAGCTGGCAAAAATATATCAACAAGGGGAAAACAATTGAAGCTACATACATCGATGCAGCTACACAAGAGGAAAAAAAACCCAAAAAACTCTCTGTCCTGCTACAATGTTCAGCTTCTTCTTCCTCCACTGATCTTCTGCATCAAGTCCTGCTCATATCCTCTAACTTTACCCTTCCCCATCTCTCTTTCCTGTCTTTACAACCTCATATCTTTCTCAATAGCCCTTTCTTCCGTTCTGTCTTTCGACCAGTGTTTTTTTCATTCTTTCGTTTCTCTTCTCATCCATAATGGATCATTTGGAGATAGCCTTTTCCTGTAGGGGGCCTGTGGCCCTGGAGCCAGTCAGGCTGTATTGATTCCTGCACCAGAGGAGTCATCAAGGCATAGATAATAGGGTTTAGAATCCCACTGAATTTTCTGCATCCTTCCCTTCCCCCTTGGGAAGTCGGTCCATCTTCTCCTGTCGTCTACTGTCTGCTCTGTCCAACATGCATCCCAGTTGGTTTGGAACTGAACATCGTCCAGAGGTGTACCACATCGTATTTATGTGAGGAATACTGAGCAACAGAAAAAGACTACATTGAAGAGGAGAAAACTTGTGCCAGAGAGTAAAAAGAGCCTGTGTCTGTGCATGTGTGAAGGCTTTCATGCATGTCATTCCCATCCAGAAGTCAGTGGCATGTACAAGCACAAATACAGCAAAACAAAACTGTCTCAGCTTGAAGAGGTTCCACCAAAATCTTCCTCTTGGCTGGAATCTGTGTGCCAGAGTCTGACACATGTAACATCACTGGATGCTAAGTTTAGGCTAATAAGACAAGATATCTACCCTCTGCTCTGGGATTTTTCCTCCTTTGACCCGTGCCTTCATATATATAGGTCACCATTGGTCTTAAAGTGACTGATATATGTCACAGACACAATGCTGCTCTTTTTAGGACTGGAACAACAATGGCTTACACCCTGCAGCACTGGATCATTACAATCTATAGTACAATGGGGATAATCCAGAAATGCAGAGTAAAATCTGTTGTTCACTTAAAGCAGCACCTTCTATGGAGTTAGGAGCTTTTAGAGTCAATGAGTTGTTCTTGGTGCTTCAAGAGGCATTGCATCTGGACAGACATGAGAGAGCAGCATTAAATGGGGCAATTTTCATGCTGGCTGAACAAAACACACAGAATGTAAAGTGGGCGGCTTGATGCATAGAGACAAGAAGAAATATGTCTAGAAAACAACTTTTCAAGCAGATATGATCCTAACATTGATGGTCAAGGTCAGTGACATGGATACATTGATCTTCTTTTGCTGCATTTACTGGAAAACAACAAACAATAATAAAAATAGTAAAAAAAACTATAGCTTTGCTGACGCTGGTTCACAAACTAACGGACATAAAGTTCTATTCAATTCAAGAATATTCATATTATGCTTATTCAATGCTTTGGCTTACCTTAAGGCAATATGTTTTATGAAGATGACCTGCTGATTCTTTAAAAAGGTAATTTGTTTGTATTTAATGATGTCAGCCTGGTATCAGATCTGGGTTATAGAATTTAGTGCTCTTTTTGACTCTGTATGTTATATCTATATTTACTGCTATTGGCAGAATTCATAAGCACCCATTTTCATGACTTCTAGTACACAGGCAGAAAAACACAAAGAGAAATCCACAGCAAATGATGCAAACATTTGTGTTTCTGCGCCTTCTGGCAAGTCAAGCCCTAAGATATGAGCTTTTTTTCTGAGCTGGAAAAATAGGTCTGACACTTAATTAGACAACAAGGTCACAGAACATGACCCGGGTCCCATGTTTGTGTCACCAAGAGCTGAGGCAATATGACATTTTTCCTCTATCTCTTCCTCTCTGCACGACACTTGAATGCAAACAACCACTGTCTTTTTCACACAACTATATAAGTGGGGATTTGAGCAATGAAATAATTATTCCTATGTACTGTATCAAAATGTTAAGCTCAATAACAAAAATCACTTTACCAGCCAACCACATTCACTGTCCATTCACTCTTAGCAAGAAACATCTCAGCATCCTGGCTTTATTGTCTGATATAGGACTGTTTGAAGAAACTGTGAATGCAAGTCTTGAAGTGTCGACTAGCAGACAGATCTGCAGTGTACATGTATGTGTGTGTGTTTAATCCCATAAATCTTCAAGTTCCTCTACTGTAACTTGACACGCTGTAAAAATAGCAGTTTTTACATCCACATATTGTTTAATTTCAGCATTTGACTTCAGTTTTATCAGAGAAATCTGACAAATCAGATCTGAGTGTGTGTGGGTGGATGTGTGTGCACTGCACTTAAAGTGAAGTCAGCTGAGGAGTGCTGTATTAACTCACATTAATACATGAGGGGATTTTTTTCATTCAGTTTGTAGCTGTAAATCAGGCTTAGCAACTTTGTGAAAAAAGTCTGATTAAGAAACTCAAGTTAGTTCAGATAAGATACACAAAGATGAAAATGAAAAATAGAATTGTTTTTGTAAACATCTGTTCACAGATACAAAGCAGAAAACTGTGTGTAAAACTCTTAAAATATAACTGTAAATTTTGACTCTGTCTTTACACCTCTAACTGATTGGATGGTGACATGTCAAATCACAAATCAAACTGTCCAATCAGAGGGCAGATTGCTTCATCGCATTCAGCACAGCTGCAAGTTTTTAAAGATGGATGACGGAGCGACTAATTCTATGAGTCATGTGGCTATAGTTTATGATATTATCAAATAATAATTAATTATTTAATGTCACAAGTGTATAAGAAGCACTCAGGTACAGTTAATCATCATCCAGCTTTAAAAGTATGTGAACTAATTACACTCACGATAGAGCCAGTTTCCCATGCAAACAGAAGGTTAAAGGTAAGTATATTTTCAACCTAACAATATCCTATTTTTTTTAACAGTCTTATACAGAATTCAGATTTTATTAAAAAAATTACAGTCATACTATAGTTTATCACAGATGTTTTATTTCAGAAATTTAAAAGTTTGAGTCATCTTGAAACACAGAGGTTTGGTTATTGTCCTGTATAGTCTTATGTAACCTAAGATTCAGATTGTTAACGCTACAGTAACTTTGGCAGTGAGTGCGTGATTTGCAATACATGACCCTAACTTTAAACCTTAAACTTTAAATGCTTTATAAAACTTGTCATGTAATTTTAAGCATTTACGAAATGTTTTAAACACCAAACAAATGAAAAAGGCTTATACAAGCATTACTTTTAGCCCTAAGCTCATTCCTTTATTCTGAATTCCTTCCTCTCCACTTACTGAACAAGAAAAACATTCAATACTCTCAGTTTCACTTACTTTCACCTTCATTTCGTGAGACAGATTGGTTTGTTTTCACAAACCCTTATTTCATAAAGTAATGTCATTTTGTTCATATGAGTCAATGAGTTGAATTTTTGCTAGTTTATACACTGTAAAAACTCTATGGTCTGCCACAGTATAGCAACTCGCAATGTTCTAGCCATATTTTGCCTTTCCCAGAAAGAAATGTTACCAAAGCTGAAACATTTGGGGTTTTACCACTGATTGAGAAGTCACTGTCTGCAAAGAGAGGGATTTGTTTCTGTATTTGTTTTCTTTCTTTAGGAAACCTGTACCAACAGTTTCACTCCCTGTCTTCTGTCAAACTTCACCGCCACATCATACTGCAAAATAATGAATGAAAACATGAAATTCCATTGTTGCGTACAATTTTGCTTTGATGCAACAACAATCCTTCCACCAAACGTAGCATTGCACAGTTCTCAGCTTCACCCATCAAGTCCTGCAGAAATGTGTTTACTTCTGTTGTTTCCTATTTCCATATTTCTCTGCAAGGCAGATGTGGACGGATGACAGTTTATTTCAGGAAATGAAAAAGAGAAACAAATCCCTTGCCACTCACTGTCTAAACAGCAATGGCGCCTGTTTGTCTGGACTTCCACTCGGTAAAAGCGGCTTTAGAAAACACGCTAGCAGGCATTTTAAAAGATCTTTAGTGTACATGACACATGCTGAGTTGTTTACTTTATTAACTCATTGCTAACAGCTTCATTAAACCAACTCAGACTCAATGAATCCCCAAAGAAATAATATTATAATTCCAAGTTGGGCAGGGATGCAAAACTTCTATAATCCTTTGGATAAATAAGGAATTAATGTGTGAGGGAATATATTCAATGCATAATATAGTTCTGCAAATGATAAGATCTGAGATTTCTCTCCCTGGAATTTCTCCAGTGGCAATTTAGGGCTGTGCAGTTCAAATGAGACACTCAGACACCTCCTCCAGAGTTGAAAGTAGACAAGACAAAGCTCTGCTTTGTGAATCAATTGACTGCCATACTGTATTAGTCTGTGGCAGTGCTTTAAAGCAGCAGCATGCATATTCATGCATACTCATCAGGAAGTCTTCCTCCACTACTTATGCCCCTGCAGGCTTTGCAGTGTCTCTATTTGGGTGCATTTATGTGTAAAATAATATTCCCCTTTTATTTGGCACTAATGTACTCCTTCCATGAAAGGCTGCATATGCTGATAGAAACAGTCAGCATGAGCTCTTATTTCAATTGCCAGAAATGTGAGAATGACAGCTGAGAAACAGTGATATTTCCTGATGTATGAAGGCATGAACATATTATCCGTGTCTTTTCATTTTAGTCTTTTAGTTGAATGTTTTCTGGCTGTTAATCTTTGAATTCATGCATGCATGAACCATCACCACCCCATACATTCATGTGTGGAACAGAGTGTCCGTGTAAACAGAGTCTGTTACTTATGTTTACCAGTGAGCACATGGCCACAGTCAGACAGTCGATTGGACAGCATAGTGTGCACCGCCTAACAATGAGTACAGGCTGGGCAAAGACCTGAGTCATTTGGTCCTTCTTTGCCAAGTCACACCGTGTGATCATGGCTCACAACATAGAACAGGTGCCAATAAAAGAAAAAAGAAAACAAAGAAGAATGGAAAGAGTTTTTTGAAAAGAACAACTGCCCACCAGGTTAATAATCCATTAATATCTTTAAAGTAAAATATTAAAATACACAATTGGTTTATTAAACGAAGTCAACACAAAAACCTGCAGATGTGTGGGAGGGTTCTGGTATTCAGATCACAAGATTTTCACTTTACATAAGGAAATTTGTTTACTGTTAGGAAGCTGCTTTAAATTAGGTTAAAAGACAAATTGTATATTCTCCAAATAAATTATTTTGTTCCATTTCCTGTATCTAAAGGAGTCTTCTGTCCACCTACGTTTTGCTGAGTTTTATTCATTGTAGTGTAGAAGTAAGTACACCAAAGAACCATTGCTTATTACCTTTAAATCAACACACAGTATTTATCTCATGACTTTCACTGACAAATTAAACATTTACTCATCCTTTTAAATGGCTTGTATTAATTATCACTGTAGCATTTTTCAATCCTCCTCAGTCATTTCTTCTTTTGATCTAAATTAGGATCAAGATGGCATAGCATATCATAAGCAACACTTCCACATTTTACTATGTCTTGTCAAGCTGCTTACAGGCTTGATAAGATGTAAACCTTATCATAAATTTTGGGTCTCTCCCTTAGGGGCCTGCCTGGAAAATCAGCAAAAGAAGGCCCCCAGGAACAGTCTTATTCAGATGCCCAAAGACAGAGACACCAGAGGGGGAAACCCTGAAGGGCAATATGATAAAGAAACTAAAGCCTACCTGGACACAGGAAACTCAACAGAATCTATCTAACTTTGGCAAGAATTCCCATGCATCTTTGATGTTTCAACGTTAAAATGATTTGAGTAAAGCTTTAGGGTTCCTTTTTTATCATGAAAATCTGTGTGAGAGAAACTCTTCTTACACGTATAACCACCCAAAAAATACAAATTGGCAAATGGGTTCTATTGTAAAGATGTGCATTTGAATAAATAAATAAAAAATCAAAATCCCTGCAAATTATTCTAACATTTTTTATAATCTTTATCTGCACATATACAAACACAATGTCAAAAGAAGATGTTTATTTCCTGAGTGAATCCTGGACAAAGTTAATTTCAAGATTCAAGATTTAAAGATTCAAAGACTTTATTGTCACATACTCAGCAGTTACATGAAGCAATCACTGGCAGTGAAATTCTTGTGTCTCT
>JBBBVU010000010.1:18077144-18100782 GCA_037177055.1 Atherinosoma microstoma
TGTTCACCATGAAGCAGACGCCACCTCCCTTGCTTTTCCCCGATGTTTTTGTCCGGTCCTGGCGGTAAATGGAGAGTTCCTTAGGAACAATGGCGGAGTCCGTGATCGCGGGGTCGAGCAGAGTCTCCGTGAAAACCATAACGTTACAGTTCTTAATGTCCCGTTGAAAAGCCATCCGAAGTTCATCCAGCTTATTATCCAGAGACTGAACATTAGCCAGAAGAATACTCGGGAGAGGAGGCCAGTTCTCACGTTTCTTCAGCCGGACTAGGACTCCGACCCGCGACCCTCGTTTCGTCCGTCGCCCCAACCGCCCAGGTGCGGCAACAGGTAAGCCCAGCCAGGGGAATACGCCATTTTGCGCTGGCGGCGCCGGCGGAGGCGGTGAAAAAATGTTTCCTGCAAAGGGCCTGATGGACAATAGTTGTTCTCTATCATACTGTATGATAGGGCGCGCTTTGGCTGAACGGGTGGACATGGTGAAGAAATGCACAACAAAGTAAATAGCCGGAAAAACGAAAAAAAGAGCAGCGTTAGGTGGGAGCGCGAGACTAGGCAGCCATCCATCGGCGCCAGAAGGACATCCAGAAACTGCACAACATTCAGTACAACATGTGTTATAAAGACTAACTGCTCTATACATCAGTGAAAAATGTGCCTTTGGTTTTTTTCAGAGTTTGCTTGCATCAGATCTAAATTTCATTTTCACTTTTTCCATACAGAACTTTTTGGCTGTAATTTCTTTTGTCTTTGTATGTTTTTCTTACTAGTACACTGTTAGCATCTAAGCGTTCAGGGCCACATGTGTCATTTTGGATCCTGGGAATAGAAATGCATCACTCTTTTGTTTTTTCATGGAACTTAGCAAAAACAGCTAGGTGCTTTATTTCTGCTTTGTGCTGGTTAAAATAAATTGTTCCACATCAAAGAGAATAGTTGATTAAACTATTTTAATATCATTTAATACACACTTTAAACTTTGGAAATCATTACCCCTCTTAATATATTGTCTATAAATTGTCCATCCATTTTTTACTAAACAAAAGAGAAAAACATACTTTAGCATGCTCTCATAAACACACGATGTGGAGCATTACCAAAGACAGTTGCAAGAAACCTTGAGGATGGTCATGTCATGCATGCTTTATGCATAAAAAGCACACTTTCTCTGACTATAGAAGTAAATGAGTATCACTGTTACAACATTCTTTGAATTTCTATACTGGCTGGTCAAGGGTCAAAATGAATAATGCCATGAACTCCTACAGTCTGTCTCAGCACAATCATTTCCATCCTCCCCAGTCATATAGAAGACTAATGTTTGGTTGTAGCTTGCTGTGCTCGATTGCAAGGGAATTAAGAGAAGTGCAACCCCTCCTCTTTTTTTCCCATTGTGCTTCTGAGCATGTGTTTAAGAGTATGTATGGAAGGCTGTTTGTGCTCTTATACCATACTGTGACACTGTCTGTCCCCCATACACACTAGAGTCCTGTGCATGCAGCATGAGTAGAGCTGTGTGTTGTAGATAAGAGTCAGAGTGTCATAAGGAGGAGGGGGGAGGCATGTGTGAAAAGCACTGGAAAGAAAAGGATTCAGCGCCCTTTCTCCCAGTCAGATTCACCTCTGGATGCCCTTTCCTCCACTCACTGCCATTACGCCATTTTCATGAATAATCCATCCAATGATACTAGCTGGTACACTGACACATTTCTCCACAAGGCCCACACATAAAGTACGGAAGCTGTTTACTACCCTATTGAACTTTGTGTGCATGGCTACTGGGAGTATTTTCAGTTAGACAGGGAATTCTTGTTGTAATCACTGACACCTCCCTTAGTCTAGACAGGGAGTGATGATAGGTGTCTCCCATATACTGTGGTCCACTGCAATACAGCTTAAATATGATGTTTAAAAAAGTGTTTAAATCAACCTGTGATGAGTTTTTTCTGTTACGTTGTTGACAAAGTGACCTCAGTTAGACAGAGTATCAACAACAGTATGGCTAGTGTCTCAGGCGTGCACCTACCTCCTTCCCCTCCTGCTGTCTTTAATGTGTTTGAGCCAGTATTACTCTCAGGTCTCTCAGTTGTCCAGAAGCTGAGACCTACCAACTGTCTTCTAGACATTGTTCCAGTGCTTAAACAGGTTTTTGACACAGAAGGACCATGTCTCCTCTCTTTTTTTAAACACCAGCCTGAGATCAGGGTCTGTCCCAAATGTTTCGGCTGTGGTCAGGCCACTAATCAAAAACCTAATCTTGACCCATCAGATCTCTCACATTTCAGACTGGTGTCCCATCTGCCTTTTCTCTCTAATGTTCTAGAAAAGCTTGTCTTGACACAGCTAGTCATTTTTGGATCAAAACCATATATTCGAAAAATTCAAATCCGGTTTCAGACCATGCCACAGCACAGAGTCTGCACTACTGACGGTGCAGAATGGTGTCCTGCTGTCCTTGGACGCTAAAAAATCTGTGCTGCTGGTAATATTCGACCTTACTGCAGCATTTGACACAGTGGACCATTCCATCCTCCGCACCCGCCTGGCCCAGCAGGTGGCCTTCAGGGACCAGTGCTGTTGTGGTTCAGAACTTTCTGTGGCACACTGTCCTCTGGTGTGACACAGGGTTCCATTCTGGGCCCTGTTCTATTTTGCTTACACATGTTGCCCCTAGGTTCTGTGATATCCCATCATGATGTCTCATTCCATCTGTATGCAGTCTACAAACCTATCTGCCGGTTGCCCAGAACACCCCAGAACACTCTGGTACTCTCTGCTCCTGGAGTTACGCTCCATCATGGACCTGCCCCTGTTTAGGACCAGGCTGAAGACCTATTTATTCAGACCAGCCTTTGACACTAGAGAGTGGTGTCACTTGCTAAATTAATGGATTTATTTGTATTCCTTTTTTTTAATCTCTGTCCAGCACTTTGATCAACTGTGGTTGTTGTAAAGCGCTTTATAAATACAATTTTGATTGATTGATTGATTGATTGATTGATTGATTGATTGATTGATTGATTGATTGATTGATTGATTGATTGTATGAAGAGAAAACCTGTAATTTAGAAGCTAGCTTCCACAATTTCCCTCTCTTTTAGATGACTTAATGAAACAGCACGTTGATTCATGATCATTATAACACAAAGATAGCGCACAATTAGACTGCATGAGTTATTTTTCACAGAGTAGTATTAGGCACTTCCTCTTTGGGACATATTGGTGTTGCTAAGTAAAAATCGGAAAATAACGTCAGCAGCATGAATTAGCAGATTGCAACAGAAGCTCCTGCAGCTATGAACTCAGCCAAGGAAAAGAATCTGGAGCATAATTAGTGCACGACTCATGCATAAGTCAGACAGATTCCCCAGAATGCTGGGTTCAGACCTCAATAATGACATGCCAACACAAAAGAACAACTTCTGTTCAGGGACATTTTAGTAGAGTTTGTCAGAAGCCATTAGCGCTGGTGTATCGTCCTATGTAGTTTGAGAAAACATGACGCAGGTTGTTGCATCACCTTGTCAGCTGCAGAGCCAAATGTGACAATGTCGCACCAGCTAGAAAGTTCTGCCCTGATGTATCAGTTGGCAGGGTGAGGATATCTACAAAGAGTATACTCCTTGGCTGAGGAAGGCTGCATTAAGAACTCTTTGACCTCTTTTTTTCATGCTCATTAGCTTTGCAACAAGAGGGCTGATTTAGGAGGATCCAGTGAGAACAGATTTGTTAGTGTGAAATGGAAAACCAACCTGTTTGTCGTGCTCGTCTACACTGAATGCTAATGTTGTCCACATCAATGGGCTCTTCATGTTTAGATGAGGCTGAGGACCCAGCAGCTCGGAGGCTGACCACTGAAACACAAATTCACAGGCGGCACTGCAGACGAGCCAGGAGAGAACAGCGGTGGCCCGCGGTCCACAGCCTGCAACAGCACCAGCTTTTATTTCTGGTTACACTGATCTGAGGAATGAAGGGAGAGCTCCAAATGTTTTGTTCTTTTCTGGTTCTTATAATACCACCAACCCTCCCCCTCCTCTTCTTTCTCTTTCTGCCCCTTTCTCTCTCTGCCTTTTTCCATCGCTATAGAGCTGGACTCACAAAACAACAGGCTTTTTTTTGTCAATGAAGTCTTGAATTGTAACACAAGTTGCAGCCAGACTCCAGTCATCACATGGTGTTAATATACAATCAGCTGGTCGGGAAGGGATCACAGCATAACGTTATAACTTTTGACTGATTCTGATAGTGGATATCTCTTAGCGAAAGGTAGCCTTATTGACAGCAGTCAATTAATCATTTATGAAGACTTTTCATAAGGTATTTTTAAAAAATGCATAACTATGGGAATATCATGGGGTATTTATAACTGCATGGCAAAGAAAATGTAAATTAGAAAACAAAATTAGATCACACTGTTGTAAAATGAGTATGGGTGGCCTCTGCAGAAACACTGCAGGTAAACAAACAGGAAGACTGAATAATGGTCAATGCAATAGAACTTGCTGAGATTCTGGGTGCTTTGTTTCCCATCTCTGCCAAGGGTAATGGGATTTCTTGGGCCTAAATGCACTTCACTTACTGTGTGGAGCCAATAGGAAGCTAAACTATTGATCCACAAACAATTTAGCTGTCCAGCTGTCCAGAGAAAAAGAAAACAGGACGCCCCTGTTGTATAATGAGGCTTCCCAAGAGCCCAACTTTCTCAGTATTCACTCCACGTGCAGGAAGCCTTTGCCTCTGGGCAATTAGCCTCACATGCACTTCTACCATCACTCACCCAGAAGTCGAGGGATCAGTCAGTTATGGAGCAAGCACACCTCTCACCAAGGACACTTTTCATCAATGTAAGAATCCCCATGTAACTCTCTCATATCATCATATTTAACACACCTCTGTCGGAAACTTCATAACTGCAGATTTATATGCTATCCAACTGGGATGAGTTTAAATTCAAATATATCACGTGTCATCGCCATGACCAAACATATGATCAGTTAGCATGAAAACAAAGTTCCAGATATTCAAAAGGTGGTGGTAAAGCAGAGCAAAATTAGGCTTGAAAGTATAACTAAGCATCAGCGAGCTGAACTAGCATGTAGAGAAATTTTGTGTTCTGCTGTTCCACACATGCTCTCAACTCCCTAGCAACAGGCCCTTTTCTAAGGCCCCATGATCAGCTTGGCCCTGCTGAGAAAGTCGCTTTCATACCTAATTGGATAGTTCCTTCCATCACTGGGCTTGTTTTTTATCCCAAGTATTAAAAGGTAACAGTGCAAGCAGTTAAAGAAAGTAAGCCTTACATGCTTATAATGAACACTGATTAAACAGGATTAAGTTCAAAACAATACATCCCATTACAAAGCCTATGTGGAGGAAGGAGTATATGATCTTTTAAATTACGCTGAATTATAAGTATTGGGTGTAGATTATGGGGGGGGAAAAACATGACAAAGGAAGCATGGTTTTAAGTCAACAAAGATCAACATTTTTTGAATCCCACCTTTTAGTTATTAAAGACCTCATTTGTGCTCCAAATGCATCACATTCTCACTAAATATTTTTGGTGGTTATGACAATCTGGACTTTATGTTTTGTAATATTGCCAAAGATATCAAAATATATAAGCAAAAGATCAGAAGTAATTTATTTAAGACTGCAAACCTGGTAAAATCCCAGGGAACAAATCAGACACACTCTGCTGACTTTCCAATTGAATAGCACTGAAAGACATCTCTTACAGAATCAAAATAACACATAGTCTGGCTGCACAGCTTCCCTGTAGCTTTGTAAACAATGTTTTTTTTTACTGCACCTACAAAGGTGCAAAAAACAGATGGCTCAAGACTCCCATGTGAGAAATCAGTCCACGGCATGCGACATAACATTTCTGTTCAGTGAATTGTTGAACAAATGCACAAGAGGAAATCTGATACTTTAAGAAGAAGTTTAATTAAGACCCATTAACATTTAGGTGCTTAAAATTGAGTGTTTCATTTAGAAAAACTGTACTCAACAAAAAAAACAACAAAAAAATAGCAAAGTCATTTGATGAGTTAGCAACTCTTGATTTAAATGCTTAAGTTCACAGCGAAGCCAGATGAGGATTTTCTGGCTACGAAGCAAACAATTTTTCTAGCGATGTAATAAAGGAAGGCAAATATCAGATTTAATTTTAAAGGCTGATGGTGTTAATACATGTGTCAGAAGGTCACACATTTGTAATGTCCTTTTAATTGAGTCTATGAATCCCAGAGGGTTACTTTGATTGTGAAGTCTAAAAATATCTCAGAGAAAAGCAAGTAAAAGATCAGAGAAAAGACACTGAGTCTTTTTAGATCTGACCTAATTACTGTTTTGAGCAGTTATAGCTGAAATGTAGCTTATTTTGCTCACTGAAATTCAGTATTACCACAAATTAGGGAGGTCTGGTCTGGACCCAAGCATGTGAGACTTAAATAGCAGAATTTTTTTCACAGCAAAAAATGAAATACATTGAAATATTTAATCTGATTTGAGTCCACAAATATGATTTTTGCTGGGGGGGTTTTCAAGATACAACTAAAAAAAAGTAACACAGCGTCAGAGCTTTTTGGACAATTGTCACATATCATAGGCAAAAAAGTCCACAATTGGAGATTTAGGAGGGGATGATTGAACTACACCTAACTGTCAAGGGGGAAAGTCAAGCTTGAGTCCCATTATGACCATCATGACCACACTGTCACAGTCGAGAGCCCATCAGACCTAATCTCCTCATCCCCAAACCTAAACTGATTAAAGCGGCTATGGAACTTAAAAAAATAATCCTCAAACTTTTATCCACTCTATAACACTCCACTAACATTTAGCACTGTCAGCCCATTTCTCCGGCAAGTGTCTGGGGGAGACGACTTCCAATTTCCAAACCCTATCTGCTTGTCCAGTCCACATTATCTTAATGTAAACTGAATTATCTGATTTTCACTGACACAACACTTTGGCAGACAGACAATCCAGAGTAACAACATGAGTCACAGAGGATGCTCGGCATTTTTATCAACAGACAAAATCACACTGATAAGGAGAAGAACAGATAAAAGACACTTAAAGTTAGGCCTATATCTCAAGGGGAGGATATTTGATGTTTTTACAATTAATCCATTTCCTCAAAACTTTTTTTTCCCACATCATACTCTGAGACCTTTAATACTATAAATAGACAAAAAGAAAAAATACCTAGTAGTTGATATCAAATGTATCTGTTTTTCTTTTTGTGCTGTTTGTGCAGGCTGCACGTCATTTAATCCTGGTGAGACAGGAGTTCTATTCACATACATGCATTTTCCACACACACACACACACCCTAAAATAATTCTTATATAGGCTGGCTAAATAATTGTTCATATGAGATATAAAAAGAAAGAGGCAAGTGACCTCCTGAAGTGCCAAGAGCAATTATTTTAGTTAATCAGATCCATGAGTGCAACATCGGACCTAGAAATAGACCATTGGTCCAAGAAAAACTATCCTTTTTCAATCAAAGTGATAATTTAGGAGGAAAGCTATTCTTACTTTCATACCAATTCATGTGAATTTCTTGTTTCTGATTAATGGTTGGTACATAAAGTAACAGAGAAGGATGATTTTTTTCTTAAATCACAAATAGATATCTTCAGATTGAATTATTTTGTCCCCTTTACAATCTAAAACCAATGATGGGCAACTTCGGTCCTCAAGGGCCACAGTCCTACAAATTTTAGATGTTTCCCTGATTCAAATTAAATGGCTCTCTTTAATAACTTGTAGTCAGTCTGCCCAAACATGTTGACCCATTAATCAGGTTCAGGTGTGTTGCAGCAGGAAACATCTCTTGAGAACCAACTTTGCCCATCCCTGGTTTAAAACCAAAGATATCCCATTCAATATCAAGTCAAGCAAGTAGAACTGTAATGTCTTTTCTATAAGAGGCCAAACATAGCAATTATAAAACACAGTTAAATAGTTTAATGTTCTTTTTTTTCATTTCAGTTTTACAAGATGCTAACAAACTGTTGGTTTAGATATCTAACATTGCACACGTCAGATGCATGATCAACAGGTGAGAAACAAATTAGCACAGTGCTCATGAGCTTTTGCCAGTTGGGTCTGTTTCTCCACATAAGATCTGTGGTGGAGAAAGCACGCAGAGAGCTGGGAGCAAGGAGCAAGGAACAGACTACACTGGAGTAATCAATGGCATGGCTGGTGCAAACTGTACTGAATTGTAGACAGCAAAGGAAGGACAGATGAGGACTGAAGCTCTTTCTCCTCCTCAGGCATGAACAGAGGAGAGGTCTGTTTCCAGGCAAACACAGAGGACGTCATGTGTATGCTCATCTGCCGTACCATAAGTGCATCTCGCTATTGATCGCTGCTGTGTAAATTGCTGAGCAATCTACTTGAAGCATCAACACGAGAGCATTGCTTTTTTTTTTTTGTCAGCAGAATACAAACAAGCACTTATACAGACCGCGAAGAGTGTTGCAGCAATAAAGGTTCATGTCTGCGCATGTGTTTTTGCATACAATGTTCATCTGCATTGGCTGTCGCTGTGAATTCACTCAATAAAAAACAAACCTGTTTAAAGGATGTATTCCCACCAGCGTGACTGAACCTAATTCGGTGTAACAGAGAAAACAGTGTCCAACAAACTTGCCCGGCTGTTGCCAAATACAAACGCTGCCAATCAGTTTGGATTCATTTCGAAATCGCACACGAAATCTGTCTTATTCTGGACGGCTAATGCATTGACTCCTTGTCCGAGAATCTTTCACCCAAGGCTAGGAAGGACATCTGGAACAAATCTAATCTCCTACAAGGACTGTAAACTTCCTGTAATCTAAGGTGGCAAACATCCAAGGATTTTGTTTTGTTTGAACTGAGACAGCGAGCTTTGAGTGCTTCCATCACTAAGTGACAGACATTTGACTAAAGCTTCTGACCAAAGCAAAAGCATGCTTACATGGTGATATTTGACTGTGACACTAATAAAGGCGGAGGCTAAAACACATCACCGGACAGCATCATTTTAAAGGATGCTGAGTTATGCAAAAAGGTCCGGCTTCACCCATGTGCAGGCAGGGAACAACTTATTACAAAATTCAAAGCACTATATTGAGTCTGAGATTGATGATAAAATACGAGATCATTTCTCTGAACACAAAGCAGGTTAGCCTACTTCTGAGCACAGCAAATTCATTTACTTAAGATGTAGGAGGTTTGTCCTCAGGGTGTACATGGGCCAGTGCAGGATGCATTAGCAGAAGTCAAGCTCATAAGATTTATAACGCATCACCTGACAGACGGCCATGGAATTTTTTCTGACATTTTGTGCAACATTACTGCTCTGATGTAGTCAGGACACACACAGTGTGCTGGCCAAAAGAAACATTTGAATGTGGATGAAAACTATAGGTGCAGGTACCTGTCTAAACTCCAAGTGTACAAAATCAAAGGAAGATAGGCCAATTCTGCACCATCACAAAACATCTTTGGAGCCATAAATACCAAAACACTCATTTTCTCTTATTGATTATCATAAATCACAACAGAATGCTCGTTGCTCCACAATGGGAAGCTGTGGTGGCTCAAATTAGACTCTGCTGTCGAATGCAAAGAGTAGGACACAGAACAGACAACTTCAGATGTATAGTTTTGCTTTCCTAAATCTCAACCCATCAGGCTGTTCAGTGACAGTGATTACATTTGGTGACAGATATAGCAGGCAAACTTCAGACAGCCTTCATAATGTTTCCTGGCCAAAAATGTGCTGTTATTTAGTAACATCGGAAGTTCATAAACATATCCATATCTATTTAAGATTCAAGATTCTTCATTGTTATTCTTCACGTTTGACATGAGAGGAACAAAATTACAATCCACAGGAAAAATAGTGAGGCATAGTATAGAATATATTATAGTAAGAGAAAAAGAAGAGAGAGTAAAATACTAAAATAATAAGAATAAAGAAATATAAATAAAGAAGTTGAGTGAGGTATTGAGATGTCAGCAGGTTATTGCATAGTCCATGTGATAAGTGAGATATTGCACATGATTACAATTAAGTTTTAAATATATCCAGTTTTATAGGTATCGTCATGATAGAATAGGAAGAAATTGCCCTTTCTTTGTGGAATTATTCTCTATGCACTGTTCCTTTCAGCTTTACAAACAAAATTATTGATGGTATTACAGATGGCATGGTGTTTGCTTCCAAAAATAGCTCATATTTAACTGAATCTTTTCTTATCTGCACCAGTCAATGTTTCCTGTATTGTTCCCCGAATACAGACCCTCTCCTGTGTCCAACTGTTGGAGAGGTGTTCTCTTCCTGAAACTCTGCATCCTTATTTTTCCTCCAAACATAATTTTGTTCATTGTCCATGTCTGATGGCTCTTTCATGAAAACCATCTTTGTGCAGGTGTAGCTGTGCAGTAATTACTTTTCCAATATTAGGTATCCGCCTATCTGAAAGTGCTTTGCAATCTTCTTCAGGCTTTCTCTTCCTTTGTGGGCATCAATTATTCTAATTCTCAGAGTGCTTCATAGAAGAGCTTGTTGGGAAAAGGTTTGAGGAGTGGCAGTCCAAAAAGCTTTGGCATTTACTTAACCTGGCCTTTCCTCATGATGAATTTGAACAAGCCAATTAATGTTTGAAATGTAGGTGAAAGTTACCTGTGAGCTTAGACTCCATGGGGTGCCATTTATCCTGCTCAAAATGATAGAAAGAATAATATATTTTATACTAAATGCCATTCAGAGATTAGTTCATAATATACCCACTTATTCACAAAAATAATAAACTTTGACCAGGAGTGTCAGTATAAAACGATAAGAAACACATGGGGGTTTTGTAATTCTCTAAGCATGTGCATATTTAGATATGAGCCCTCATCATCTTTTTGTAGCTACTGCATGTTAAAACAAATACCACATTTTGCTATTTTTTGAAGACTCATGGAAATCTTACAAAGACCACAGAAAGTCTCTAAGCTTGACTTAGCCAACATGTAGCACGAGCAGTTTCTTTTCACTGAAGCCTAGTCTGACGAGTCAGGACGCGCCCATGGCACCCTCTCCAGCACCTCAGATCCTGACAGTATAACCCTGCAATGGTCCATTACTAAGCAAACGGCTCAATCTGCCATTAAAGATGACAAAGCCGAACCTTATGCCTCAATCAATCACGATTCAACCACTGGGACATGCGTTTTAGTTCCCTCCCAGATCAAAGTGTTTACAGTCGTCGGGGTGCATCTTAATCTCTTGGCTCCAAGGCAGGGAGTACTTTGAATTATCGGTATGTGAGGCGCATAGGCTCTGGCCTCTGGCGTGTTTGAATTAATACAGACTTTAAAAGTCTGATTTGGTGCTACAGAATACATATAAAAAGATGAGAAATATCACTAAAATAATTATCAGCTATGTGCATAGACTATGTTTTGGGTGGGAAGTGTCTGTCAGGATGTGCACTCACCATCCTCCCCACCACACCGAGATAATGTTGCGCACACAGCATCTTTCAAGGCAGTAAAATGCAATATAAATATATATATATATATATATTTGAAAAATCTGTTCCTTCGAACCCAAATCGTCCACATTTCTGCAATGCGGAAGGCTGCAAAAGCTCCATACTCGCGCATCCCACTCAGCCTGGTAAACAACGCTGATTTCCCAGCTGTCAAAATACAGCGCCCGGCTTCTCCAGAAATAATCTCATACGTTCTGATTTTACTTCTTGCAGCGTTGTGCTTCTCCTTACCTTCCGTAGCGGGCCAGTGCGTCCGTCCGTGTGTCCTTCACGATGCCCAGCACCTGCTCAGCACCGCATCGCTGGGCGCTCAAGAGCAGGGAAGGAAACTGAGGGAGTCGCGGTCCTGTCCCCGTGGATTGGATGAGGGGTTATGGCTGGTAACTCAGGGGGGCGCTAGATCTACTTGCGCCACATGATCATGGAGCAGTGGCGTCCAATGTGCTGTTAGGTTCACTCCAGAGCATCATCACAGTATGACAGTTTTTCTCCAGTCCCAGTACTAAAAAAAGAAACAATTGGATGCAGAAGATGTCCTGTTTTCTGCTGGTAGCAGGCCAGCATTGACAGCGTTTGCCAAGGCAGAATCTTCATATTATTCATCAAAAAGGTCTACTATGTCTTTATTTTAGGGATTTCATAATGAGGTAGCAGAATTCAAGTTTCATGCTGGCATTATCTTATTCTCTAAGGCTCTGCATGTAAACAAACAGCCTCTTTGATATTTAGCAATGCAAAATATGGAAGACCAAAAATACCTTTATTATAAATCAATAGATATATTCAGAAATAGGTTTGTCAATATACCGTTTACAACTGTATTTATTTATCTATTTATTTATATATAGATATAAATAAGCTTAAATGTACCAGCTTGTCTCTTGCATGCAGGGGACCACAAATCTGGAACGAGCTCAATGAGAGTTTAAAAATGGTAAAGTCCATCTCCACCTTCAAAAAAAGTATAAAAAGGAAACTGTTAAATTCTTATGTAGAGCTGCAAACGTCACATAACTATAATTAATAACCATTGTATTGCCAACTGTGTAATTGATTAACGAACTCAGTGATTGGGGTAATCTATTAACTAAGGAAGTGGTTGAATTTAGAGGGGGGGAGTTAGTTCCCAGATCAACATATTTTTAACTATTGTGAATGTAAGAAACTTCTATTAATGTATGGGGTCCTTGATTGTCTGACATTGTTCAATGTAGTGTTTTGTTTGTATATATTGTATTGTCTTATTTGTATTTATCCAGGCTCCCTCAATAAGCTTTAAATATCTTCCGTGGGAGACCTTTCTCACACAATTATATAACTCACACTAAGTTTAACATGATAACAATTCTGTATGTAATATGTTGAGTGAGTATATGTGTGTGGGAATTAACATTCAAACCTTCAAAAGAAAAAGTCTAGAAATAGAACAAGAAGAAGAAATAAACTTGAATAAATGTAGAAATAAATCAAAAGGCTAAGTGAAAAAATATTAATTTGAGAATTAGATATAAGCAGAAACACACAAGTAGCTACATAATGAACATATACTTTTATAAATGTAAAACTGTGGAATCACTTTTGAATTTCTATTTCTTTAAAGAATATTTTTAGATATATATCTATTAATTTATGTCTGATTATTGCATTTTATAAGTCATTTAGTCATTCACAACCATTTGTAAGTCATTTAGTTTCATATTCACCCTCCTTTTGATTTAATCTCTTAGGCTGTTACTAAATGATTAGATCTGTCAACAATGTTTATTTCTTATCACTAACTTTGTTCGCCTCATAGCCTGTATACAAAGAATCAATTATAATTGCATACAGTCTATGGCCCCAAGGCTCTGGATAGAGTGCTGGGTAGACAGTAAACTGAAAGTTTAATCCTAATAAGGGAACAGTGTATGTAGAAGATGCTGAAACAGCTTTATGGCAGTAAATGTGATGTCAAAAGTAAAAACCACTGTAGGACAAAAAGGCTCATTAAGCTGCAAAGTTTGGTATTTATTTTCTATCATTTGACCATTTTGCATTTGTCTTGTTCAGTGTGGTGTCTTTTAATGGTGGAATACTGTACACTAAGAAAGAATAGCTGCATCTGTTTTTCACCAATTAACAGAACAAACATACAGCCTGAAAGACAGTCTGTTAGCTTTTTTCCACAAATGTCTTCTTTCATTAATTCCACTGCAGCATTGAGAACAGAATATCTGCATCCTGTAAAACTGATTCAATCTAATTAATCTCTTCTTACACTTTTTATTGTTGTTCCAAGTTTGATTGACCTTTGGCATCCCCCAGTGTTTTCCTGCCTGACTGTAGAAAATGCAGAGTAGTAGAGAATTATTGCCCTTCAGTGTTATTGAACACTTAAAGTGTCAATTGTACATCATTTTCCCCAGCATCATAAAAAACTACCTTTAAAGGTGTGTCAGCAATAACAATGCACTGTACTGACCAGACAAACACTGAAATATGGCCCTATGCAAACCAGTCCAGCGCCAGCATATGTAAAAAAAATCTTCGGTCCACAAAGCAAAATGTAGCATTTTGACATTGTGGATTTTTAAAAATGGTAAAAGTGCTACATTTTCTGGGCCACTAGATCTTATTTTTCTTTCTGTTGTTCAAATTCATAACATTTTAACTTTTTTCACTACATGGCACACATTCTGAAATAGAAAAAAAAGATATATATATAAAAAATTCCAAATGAAAAGGGGTTCTTGCATATGCATTGCCCTTTCCAAAGTCAGCACTTTGTCGTGCCACCTTTTACAGCTGCAATTGTCTTAGGGTATGTCTCTTTGAGCTTGGCACATCTAGACACTGGGATTTTTGCCCATTCCACAAAGCAAATCTGTTCCAGCTGCTTGGAGTTGGATGGGTTTTACTGATGTACAGCAATCTAAGTCATGCCATATTCCCATTTGGCTTGAGGAGTGGGCAGTATGCTTAGAGTCATTGTCTGGCTTGAGGATGAACCTTTGTCCCAGTTTCAAATCTCTGGAAGACTGAAATAGATTTTTTCTTAAAAATTTGTCCTGTATTCAGCCCCATTCATTGTTCTCTCAATTCCGACCAGCTTCCCTGTCTGTTCCAATGATAAACATTTCCGCAGTATGATCTCTACCATGCTTCACTGTACATGGTGTATTGAATGATGATGAGCAAGATAAGGTTTTTCTTTGACGACCTAAAGATTCCCTTTTAGTTTCATATGACCCACAGAACCTCTTTCAGATCCTTGGAGAGGCTCCCACATGCCTTTTGGGGAAAAAATCTGGACACTCTGACTTTTACTTTTGTACAGTACTAAAGCTCTGTAATAGTGTGTAACAAATAGTGGTCTTGTGGACATCCATCAACATCCACTGTGGCGCCTTCCAGCTCCGTCATTTTGCCTTGTTGCCTTTGATTAATGCTCTCCTTGCTTGATCTGTGAGTTTTGGTGGAATTTTTGGACTTTTAAAATGTCATATACTGTTTAATTCATATTTATATACTGACAACCCACCTTGATTTGTTCATCTCAACAACTTTGTTCCTGATCTGTTTGGAGAGATCCTTGGTCTTCATAGCATTGCCTACTTGGCGGTGTAGTCTCGATTAATGGTGTTGCAGACTCTGGGGCATTTCAGGGCAGGAATTGAGATTGTGGGACACAAAGATTACACACAGGTGTATCTTATTTAATTGATCATGTGACTTTTAAAGGTAACTGGTAGTAACAGAGCTTTTTTGGGGGGGGGGTTCAAAGTGGGTGAATACATTTGCATGTATCACTTTTTGTTTGGATTTGTTTTTTCTTTATGGTTTTACATTTTTTTGATAATCCTTTTTTTTATTTCACAATTCACACTACCAATTTGGAGAATCTTTTGTAGTATTTTCCTTTGAATGAAAAGAAAAGATTTAATTTGCATAATAAGTAATAATAAGAAAAATGCTACTGTATAAGAAGTTAGGAGGAGAAGAATGACATTACACTGCAGATTGTCACAATAGAGAACTAAATTTGAAACCTACCCAACCCAAATATTGTCCATCTGCTATCACCTTTCTGTTTCACTCTCAATCGAGTTTGGTTAGGGTTCGGCACACAAAATACACAGTCAGGGATAAAATTACATGATAAGGCAAGGCAGGTGTATTTGTATACCACATTTCAGGTACAACACAACTTAAAGTGCTTTACATAAGAAATTAAAAGCATTACAGAGGTGAAAAAGAAACATTAAAGGGATACCATGTAACCTTTGGCCACCAAGGGCACTAAACCTGTAACTGTAACTTCCCACAGGCCACACGACACTGTCGCAAAATAAAAAGTATTTCTCTTTCTGGCTTCCTCAGACACCATTTTCACCTTCTTACCTCGTTCAGCCATGACAAATCTACGATTGAAAAGGAGGAAAAAGTAGCACAAAACAGAGCCCTCTGTTTATAGAGAGGGAGCCATAAAGCAAAGCGGTCCAAGTCACATGATCCCATAAGAGACGGATCCACTCATGCAAAGTTACAATGTTTGGTTTCTGAAGAGGCAGCCCCCTCAGAGCACCAACACGCATCAAGCACTGTATATTGACCCCAGAAATCATCCAATATTGCTCACATTAGGCTAATATTTAGGTCAAAGGTTACACGGTATCCCTTTAGGGAATTAAAACAAAGTAAAAAGAATCAAATAAATTGAAAATTTGTCTTTATAATGCCATAAATACTATCATGTGTGCACTTTGTACTTGACATATGTACTTTAGATGCCACAAATTAAATGTAATTTCAATGATTTGGTTCAAAATTTTCCAAGGCAAATATCTTCAATCTCTGGCAAATAAATTGAGCTGCATGTCTCCACACCAGCAGGATGAGAAATGAGTCTGCATACAGTATTAACTGTCCGCCTGATTTTCATTAGACTGATATCAAAAGGGCGCCTCCGCTAATTACAACGCCTTGTGCGTGTGTCAGTCCAAACATGAGACCATCTCAATCCCCTGGGATTAGATTGAAATCTTGGATGTAAACACCAAACAGCCAAATAATAATCTGCTGTGGCAGAGCCCATAAATAATGCAGGGATCTTTGAGAAAAAGCAGTCTAGAATTAATTGAAGGACTTAGCCCCGTTGAATAAATTTTATGGTTCATATCAAAGATGTTTGCCATTTATGTGATCAGAAACTGACTTTACATTGAGGTTGCAGCCTTATATCAAGCTGAATGTGGAAGTTTTGTCCCTTGGAGGTTATTGTTCCGACTTTTTATCAAAAACTCTTTGTTTTCCTCTGAGATTGGAATTATTGTTAATGCGCGGAAAAAAAAGACATTATCTGTACCCCTGAGGGATGTATCAGAAAAAATATGAAACTCCACAGAAAATCACCTAACCAAAGGGAATCAGTAACAGAGGAAAAATCATCACATCTAAATAGAGCATCATAATACACAGCCCAAAAGGATATTACTGTGTGTGGGTTATCTAAGCTCTAGATGTATTCAACCCTCAGACAAACACTTTTGTTCCTCTTACAACATGGCAGTGCAAATAGAGACAGATCCTACTGGTGAATAACACTGTTACAAGGTTGGTCTCTGGGGTGGATAAGAGGAACAGCAAACACCCTGCTGTCTGGAGGAAAGAATAGGTGGCTGTCATGTATCTGCCTGGCAGAGGAGGAGGAGGAGGGACATGGCGGAGGCATGGGAGGGATGGCAGGAAGGAGGGAGAGTAAATGTGATTTAGCCCCAGTTATCTCCATGGGGCCTCATGTAAAGGTGTAACCCCCACCCATCAACCCAAACACACATGGGACATAATGGGGATGCGTTGCGAATAGAAATCTGAGTGTGGAAAGGTTATTATCTTGGAGCTATCTTTATAAAATTGGGGGAGGGAGATTTATGGAAAGGGTTGACGTTAGATCAATAGGACAACACCATTTCACTTTTGCACTTTTGTGCAATAAAAAACTACCATTATCAGAGCTCATTGCCCCCTTGACCAGGCTGCTTGGGTTAATAGAAACGCTAGTTCTGCGGACTCAGCTAAACAACCAAGAAGAGGTGATTTCCCTCCTAGTGTTGTGGCTTTCAATTTCAGGCCAATCAAACTTACCATTCAGGCTCCAAACAGCCTGGTCTTGACAGATGTATGCATGTGTGTTTGTGTTTCATTCATTCATCGGCCATATGGAAATGTCACAGACTAATCATAAACAATTATCTTCCCCAGTTCTCAGAACATAAGAATAGGGCAAATTTACATAAAGAGACACAAAGGCTCTGACTATATCTAAGGAACAGATGCCCCAAAACTCAGCACACACTTAAAACATATGAGAAACTGAATTGTGATATTTATACTAATAACAGTGTTTGATATGTTTGAGTCTGCATATTTTGTGTTCCAGGGGAGTTTGTGAACTCTCATCATCTTGCATATAAATTCCTCACGTTAAAGCTGTTTGATTAGCTGAGTCCATGTAATAATCTTTTCCCCCACAAGGTTTAGTTTGACATAAAACCAGCTGTAAATCAATTCAAACTAGGGCTTTCTGCCCAGTAGTAACTGAAAGACCAGGACACAGAGGAGCTGGGAATGGTTAATGGAAGCTGTGGCAGATGCACAGCTGACACGGAATATATTCACTAATGAGTGGATGAGGAGAGAGAAGATGGAGGGAGGGGTTGGAGTGGGCTGGCAGGAAAGGGTGTGGGTGGAGTTCAGAAGTAATAGGGCAGCTGCTTGCTTGGTGGCAATGATCACCAGTTGAAAGATAATATGATTCTGCTGCTGTGGAAAAAAAATAGCAAAGTCTCTTACAGGAAGCCAGGATAACTGATAACATCAGAAGGACAAATAAACTCAGAGCCTTACTGACTGACCTTTAGAATATACAATAATTATGATATAATCTGTTTTTAAAGCCGCCAGAATCTGCAGTCTATATAATGGTCATTATTTCTGAAGGCTGAAACTTAATCATAACCAATTTCATCCACAGATTGAATTGTGTATATTTTGAAACATTTCTTTTTCAGTTTTTAAAAGCCTGTTGCTCACTCCAGTCTTTCAATTTACTGCCTCATATCACTAGATGGCAGTAAATTCAAGAGCTATTATCTGTTAAACACATGAAAACTGAAAAATAAACCTGTCACTGAGGGTTGAAAAGTCATTGAGATCACTGCTCTAGAGAAGGAGATGTTTAACTTGTTTGAACACAATGACTTTGCATCAGCCAGCTGCAACTCACATCCTTTTGAAAATACTCCTCAGACCCAGGCCTCATTTTTGAAAAACGATCATAAATATGCCATGTGTGCACCATTCCCAGTTTAATCACTGCCATTATCAACCTCAAACGCTCTCCAGAAATATCCTCAAACAACTGCAAAAGGAACTTGTGTACCTGAACAAACAGAAGGCAAAGAAATCCTTGCCAGAGGGTATTTCCAAGACAGCGACTTCCTTGCTTCCTGACACCAGTGCCGTGTGATAATGCACCAGATGGCAGGCTGCTCTCTCCCTATTACCCTGACAATATGACTGTAATAGAAGAAGAAGTGCCACAAGTGATCTCCAAAAAGCTGGAGCCCAACTGTCATGTTCTGTAAGGCCTCTGAACAGATGCTTGACACAGGAGATTTATGCAGGTGGAGTCATCCATATTTACAAATCCTTCACTTTCTTCTCACTGTATATTTGAAGAAGTATTAGTATGTTTGTGCATCCGTGTCTGTAGGCTGAGGCTGTTTTGGTTTTGGGGGCCTTAATATCTTTCGTATACCAACACAATTCATGATATAATTTTTTTTTTACTTTACAACAATTCAATGTGTAGTTTAAACTGTAATTCCTCACAATAGACTAATTAAATGTTCATCATATTTTTTGGATTATTACCTTTTCCTAAAGGAAGCTATCTATAGCAACTGGGAAAACCTGCCTCTAGTCAGATAGCTGACAACTCTGTAACAGTTACTGAGTCTGTTACTGTCTTGGTGTGAAATTATATTAATTTCTCCTTTTTATTGTGAAAGAAATGGCTGCAGAGTAGCATACTGAGCAGCACATCTTTTAGTTTTATGGGGTATCATTGTCAGAGAGTGAATGTTTCATAGCTCCATTAGGAGGACTTAACATGCACAGCCTGAGTAACGATATTCATATAAATCATTGAGTCTAAATCCATTCGTCATCTCTACTCAGGACAAGCTGTTATGAGTGAAGAGTCTGAAACCTTAAAGCAGATCATTATTTATTCATCCATTATATTTCCTGGAGCTTGAATTTTTTACTTGCACTAAAAAGAAACAAAATTTAAATAAAGACAAAAAAAAGAGGGTAGAGGGTGGGGTGGGGGTGTGTTAGTACATGTCTTTCTTAAATATAAAATCATTTGCAATACCGTCGGAAAGAAGTATCAGATTAGAAGAATGATAGAAGTAAACAAAACCATTACAAATCAGAATATACTGTAAGTTTTGCTGAATGATACCAGAGTTGTGTAAATCAGTAAATGACAAGAATTTAAATGCAGTCCAGTTAGTTATAGTACAATGTACAATTTGCACAGCAAGAAAAAGAAAAGAATATCTGTAGATATATTCATATAGTCTCTACAAGTCTATATTTAATCAACGAGTTAAGCCATATCATGCACAATATTGCCACTCACAGGCTGCCGTAAAAGCTGCTTGTCCCTGTACAATCAAGTTATTTACAAAATCAACAAATATTCTACATGTCTTTAAAAAAAATAAAACTTGATGCAAGTTAAGAGAAAATAAATCTTGATCCCATCCATAGGCCCTCAAGTGTAGTTAGTACATATGAACAACTTTCGCCAAAAGGGAACTGAATAAATTGAATAATGTACAGTTTCCATACACACGCACACATACAGAAACACACTCACGGATCTCCATACATTAACACACTGCAGAAATATAATCATGCACTCTAAATAATGAGAACAGACCTTATGCACCAGAAGAGAATTTAAGTATGTTTTGGTCAGATCCATTGTGGTTGTGTTTTACTTCCTGGAGGTCAAAGTCAGTCCTGTGCGTCAAAGCATTGGGAGGAGCGAGTGTATGAATCATTCCTTCATCCAATGTGTCCTCAAGCTTATCTTATCCATCCTTTAGATGTGACTTCTGCAGTCTTATCTTTCTGTTCCAGTCCACTTTAGGACCGAATCAGTTTGAGGAAAAAGGCACTACTTGCCAAAAGGAGCACTGCAAGGACTGAGGCAAGATGCCACACTCTCTGCCTCCCTTCTGGCCTTCAGATTGAGCTGAATGGATGGAGGTCACATGCAGGGAGAAAAGTCACGAGGTCATGTGACATGCCATGCCGCATTTCAGTCTCCATCTTTAGAGGTGGTTTCTAATACAGCAGAGACAAATGAGGACATATTGGTGCAGCCATCCCAAGCGTGCTGCATGCTGCTAAAACTCAATTACATGTAGACTGTACATTATCTGGTGTGTGGACTGTATGATTGTAATATATTTATGATTTACATTATTACACTTCCTGTATAAGTTTGTTGGAAAAATATGTGGATTGATAGCTACTGTAGACACTGAACACACTGTGAAAATAGCAGATTACATAAAACCAATAACATAAACAAAAATATAGTCCAGAAAAGCACAGCATTGTCCATGTGAGACTCCTGGTAAGGATGCAACATTTGTTAATACCGAAGTGTTAATAATATACAGATTAAGTTAATATCACCTATTTTATGTATGGTAAAAATCAAAGTCATGGTTGAGCCAACATCCTCTTTATATTTTGCTAAGGCCATTTACATTGCAGAAATCTTTTTTTTTTCTTTTGTATGGAAGTGGCAGGGATGTATGATCATGAAGCCATGCAGCAGTGGGAGAGCCCTTCAAATGACGTGTTGAGATTGAAAAGATGCAGGCAGTCTGTTCAGTACCTCATACCGGTCTGTTTGGACTGATTTGCTACACAAAAGAGTTCAGGGAGTTCATGGCATTAATAGGGGATGGGGCCTCTGAGCTCTCGTGGCCCTCAGCAGTGTCCCTGCTGGCACTCTTTCCGCTATACTGGCCGATAAAGGAGCCATCTTCGTTGAACTGTCCGTCTCCTCCTTCTCCGTAGTCAACTAAACTGTCGTCACTGTCG
This sequence comes from Atherinosoma microstoma, assembly GCA_037177055.1. Lineage (NCBI taxonomy): Eukaryota > Metazoa > Chordata > Actinopteri > Atheriniformes > Atherinidae > Atherinosoma > Atherinosoma microstoma. The sequence continues at coordinate 18,098,873 of JBBBVU010000010.1, forward strand.
TCTCGCTTAACTGTTCCATTAGATGGCGTGCGGCTCCCTTTTAATGGTTTATGGTCCTCATTGTCACTGAAGGAGAAAATAACATGCAGGTGTTACAGGTGAGATGAAGTGGCAGATGCAACAAGAAGATTAGTCATCACCTTTTTTCTTTTTTTAGACGGAGCATCAACAGCCAATTTCTACTTTTACCATGGCCTACTGAATGTGGTAGATCAAGCCAAATTATCACAGAAATATGCAGTAGCAAAAAATTTTAATTATATTTGAATATGGCTTGCTCCATGCCTAAAAAATGGAAGCTATGAATGGATTGTTGGTTTCCATCAGGCAACAGGGGAATAAAGCCCAAGCAATCATACTCTTCTAATTCCCCCTGAAACCAAATATGAGGTGAAATATGTGTTGTTTGATCAAAGCACACCCGACCCCTCCCCCCCCAAGACAGAGGCTGTGATGAAAAACAGAAAATCCAATGCAATGAAGTGAATAAAGGTTTCAGCCAAACATCCCCCAAAGCAAGCATGGTTAAAATCACAACTCTGCAAAAATGCATGAAAAGTCTGCAAAGAAATTTTCTTTGGATATCAGATACTTGAAAACATTCCACATACATGAGTTGAACATTAATGAGATGTGATCACAAAGCCATCATAATGCTGAAAAGTTGTGCAATTCAAATGCGAAAACAAGTAATCATTATGCAGAAGCATTTAAGGAAGAAGAGTAGCAGGGTAAAGCTTCATGACCAGAATGATTCTAATAAGCGCTGAACATGATGAAGGCTTTATGAACAAGTATTAAACTAAATGACAGTGAACGTTTTCCTCCACAGTGACTTAAATTTCTACTGTCTCCACATACAACACCATTGCCCTTACCTTCCTGAGACCTACACACCCGTGATCAGATGAGGAGATCCAGCTGAGATCCCACACAAACACCATTCTTAGAATGTTGTGTACTGTATGCAACACACTTGAGATGATTTTCTATATGCACAGTAGTGTGGCACTTGTGTCTAAACTTTAAGTATCAATTTCTATAGTCAAACAAGAACAGTACAGTTGAGTTAAGTTATGCCTTTATTGACATATTGTAAGGGTTCCAGCTGAACAAAATGAAACAGCATGGATAGAAAGAATTCTCTCACAAAGGCACTATGATATTTATACACTTTGCCTTGTGATTTGTCTACTCTGTTTTGCTTCTTTTTTTTTTAATTAGTCTTCATTGGATTCATCCACTGTAAATACTTTAGACTGGTGGGATTCTGCAATTTTTTCCTCTTTTTTTATTCTTAAAGAAAGATCAAAACCAATAATCACTCCTGTGCATTCAAATTAACATTATCCCTGCTATTAAGCCAATCCCATATTTTCCATATGGTTTTTTTAAACAAATGGCAAATAGTCATCTGAGAATATTCTGTTAAACTTCTCTAAAAACAACAGTGATTGGCTAGTTTAATAAGATGTTAAGGCTTTTTGGAAGCAAAATTACTTAAAGATTGAGAACTTCAATGGGAACATGAAGTTAGAGAGTTAGAGAGAGACAAGAGATGCTGGGTAGTAATAAGACATGAACAGTACTAAGATGGGCAACAACAATCTTGGTTTTGATCATTTTCAATAAGAAAAAACCCCCCAGAATATTAGGTGCTTTATCTTTAAAGAATCATTACAGGTACAGAATGGCAACAGATCTTTTATAAACAGGATTTGCCAGTTCCTATACACTCATCATTGCTTTTTTCAAACATGTTTTCATTTAATTTTTGGATTAATTTGGATTCATATGCATCCGTATATCTATATAAAAAAAATAGATCCATTCAACACGTTATTTCCAAAAGCAGCATGTCAAACAGTATATCAGATTTTATATCCATGCATACCACATTTCATTTATAT
>JBBBVU010000010.1:18109135-18129295 GCA_037177055.1 Atherinosoma microstoma
ATATATACATATATATAAACTAATAAATGAATTTAAAACCAACCAAACAAATAGATAAATCAACACATAACTAAATGTAATAAAATGAGATTAAAAGCTAGAAAGATTTAAAAAGGAAAAAAGGTAGTGTGACGTAATAAATGTGGCAAAACACTTCTTGTAGAAATAGTGAACAATGCTATTTATGATTTTAGTGAATACCCATAATGATAGATGGAATTAGGAAAAATAATAGAAAGTTCATAAAATCAGATGACAAAATCATGCTCCACAACCTTTTTTTTTTCTTTTCTGAGAATTAAAGTATTTTCTGGATGAAAATGGCTGTCTGTATGCTACTTTATTACCTTCCACGAGATGACGAGATTGTTATGTTCTGTCCCAAATCCCTGTACACCTGTTGGGTTTTCATCTGGAGCTGGAAAATAGATTATTAAAGACAGATTAACAGATTTCCAATGGAAAAGATACCCTGTGGCTCACTTGAGCCTTCTGATTATAACAGAAATTAGGCCAGAGGCAACAACTTACAATACAATCTCACATTAATGTATCTAATTCCCATGTTGTTTTTAGTTTCAAGATAATGATAATTACATTTTATTTTGATGAATTATTCATTCATAAAAACAAACAAAAAAAATGCAGTGAATGCACATGAATTTGCATGTAATGAAGTCTGAAATAACAGCTTCACCCTGCTGACTGTACCTGCAGGATCCGTTTTGTATATTCTGGAGGGGGGGCTGGGCTGGCTGAACCCCACCTCATTGAGGGCCAAAACTCTGAAGGAGTAGTGAATGTATGGTGACAGTTTGAGGTGAGCCGTTGTTTTGGTTCCAGGAACCTCTGTGAGGTTATGCCAATGACCTCGATGGTGAAGTGAGTCCTGATACTGGATCAGAAATTCTGTGTTTGAAAGAAGAGAAAAGAAAAATGCATTTATACAGTCTGATAATCTATCTCTGCAACAGAATGAATGCTCTCAGACCCCTCTAACTCAGAAAGCTCTGAGACTACATTGGGGCTCCAAGGAAAAAATGGATTTTGCTGGGTTTTCATTGAAGATGAGAGCCATTTAGAGCCATGAGAAAATTGATCATCAAGTAACAGCTTTTGTTTTTTCTTTTTTTGTTTGTGTTTTTTACAAAAACAGGTGAAACTTGAAAAATCAGGAAATAAAAAGGCAACTTGGACATTTTGAAAACCTTGTATTCCCAATAAGCTGTTTACCAGCATGTATGCTGAATCCTAATATATCTTCATTGTAATTTGTTTAAAACTTTAATAAGATCTAAAGTGCAACTATATTTTGAGCTATAATCAAGAAACCAAAACTTTCATACTGTAAGGTGGGACACTCATTGAAGTTCAGTGTTTTTATTACACGAGTCACTTTTGAGATTTTGAGCTACTTTACTTTGGTCACTAATGTAAATAAAACCTTCACAAAAGGCCCCCTTTTTACAGTAGAAGGTGATCATAGGAATGCATCTATGATATTATCTTATCTTAGCTTATTTTGCAACTTGTTTAAAATAGTTTTTAAAAAATTCATTAATACATTTCAATAACACATTTACTAATGTTAAAGAAGTTAGCGTATGTAAAATTGTATGTAAATCATGAAAAAATGTCAGTTTTAATGTTATTTTTATAGAAAGTTTTGATATTTCAGGGAAATGAGACTGATAGCTTTACAGGTCAGTTTCTGTCAGTTCAAACAGAGGACCTACAGCTTTAAAACTAAATAGATAGCTACAAAACAAAAGTTTGTCTTAAAGTAATAAAAAAAATAGATAAAAAATATCAGCTTAAATTCCACAAATAGTAATACTTTAACATACTTTGAAGAGTGAACGTTTGACATTTGCATGACTTCTAACTGTGTCTCTGTGTGCTTATTGACTTGAAATCTGACAGCCGGGTAAGAATGGCATTAACTCCATAAACAACTCCGTTAATGTTCAAGATTCCTCCATCATATAGATTCATCTTCTACCAAGAAAAGCTGCATGACATCAAATATTTGAGGTCAGAACCTCTGGTTGAATGTCAAAATGGATCAAACGGGTTAAGAAAGGCGCAAAAAAAACACTCAGCCAAACACAACACACACACACACTTACTCTGAATAGGACTGTTATGTTCATCCCCAGGGATCCAAGTGAGCTGAACACTCCTCTTTTTCTGGTCTGTCAGCTCCAGGTCAGTTGGGGGGTCGGGTCGCTCTGGGAGGGAAAACAGCAAAGGCAGCAACATCAACACATCCGCCAGGGATTATTCACACTCTGCCTTCGTTCTACAGTTACTGAATATGAAGGGTTCATGCTGTGACAAGATGAAGCCAAAACAAATAAAGTTATTTAGGTCAGGTTCCAGAGATGCTACAATCAAATAAAAACTAGGTTTGATGCTTTAACTCAGTGACACTTTCAGCTACATGTTTATTTCTCAACATGTTGCATCTGAAATTTTTATTTGGTCTACTAATGATTAACATGCAAACGCTGCATCATGCATAATAAAATGACTGATTCTCAACCTGAGAATCCTCAGCAGTTCTCAATAATACTATCTTGCACTCACTCATAGGCTACAGTAATGCTCTTTTTTTAATCATGATGGTGACTTGGAATAAAAGAAAGGATTTTTAATTATCCTGAGTGACATAAAGACAAGCGTTGTGCTGTGGAAATATCGTTTAATTTCATGCATAAGAGAACATTTCTCACTCACTCTAGTTTGAAATTGACTAAATTTAAAAAGACTTTAACATTTTACATAAAGAAGAAATCAATCCTGGTAAGTTAAAATGAACAGAGAAACAACACAATATTGTATGAATGTCTGATACAAAAAAAATTTGAAAAAATAAAAAAAAAGCCTCTTCAGGCACCAACATGCTGGATTTAACTGAAACATCCAACAGACAACACAAGCCCATGCTAGCAGAGCACAGGTAGGTGCACACGTGTGCTGCAGGTTTACCGTAGACAACAGCTGGGGTTGGTGTGGCCTCTGCCAGGTAGGAGGACAGGAGTGAAATACGGAGTTTAGTGATCAGTCAGCCATAGGAAAACAGAGATTATCTGTATGGCTGAGAAGGCAAGTATTCATGATGCTGACGTGATCACTGACTGAATCTACCCCGACTCTTTGGTAAACTTTGATCTAATTAACACTGAAGAACTGATATGCATTCTGCTTTGTGAATTTATAGTAAAGATTTAATTTCCTAGGAGAACCTGAGATGGAAAGAAGTTGCATTTTAATAATCTGCCAGTTTGTTTATAAATTTGTGACAATGAGTTCCTTCAAGGGGTTACATACCAACAACAGTGAGCTCAGCGCTGGCTGAATCCTGGTCCAGAGTAGTGTTCATGATGCAAGTGTACACTCCCGCATCGCCCTCTGTCACATCATTGATGGTGAGGCTGTCAGAGTCTACGATTAATCTGTAAAAAAGATTATCACAGATTGTTAATCTGATTATTTGTAATCAAACTTGAAATTGAACTTATTTTACAACCAGGAAGTCATGCTGTGGACAGAAATTTATAGCACTACAAGAACTAAATGTAAAGGCAACACTGCTGGTGAAAAATCTCTGAACATAAGATAAAAAGTCTAACCGCTCATCATCAGGCAACTCTCCATCATCTTTGAGCCAGGTCATGGTAGGAATGAGTGAAGGGTCGTGTTTTACTTTGCACTCAAACACAACAGACCTGCCTCTCTGGACCACCTTATACTCGGGCTGCTTCAGGATTCGGGTGGGCTCTGACGGGAAGAGCAGAAAGTTGTTAGGGACTGTGAAAACTTAACAACGTAAATAAGCAAATCAATGAGCCTCATCAATGTTCTACATGCACAAGGTGAAATATGACTGACATTTAAAGGTCTACTCTCTAAAAGGTAAAAAAAACAAAAAAAACACTGACACAGTCATGTTGAATAAAAAATTACCAAATTGTGCATTTAGTTTCCAACTTTAAGAAAAATGCAAGCAATCAAAATGAAATATATTTATAATTACGTAAATGCTGGGGGGAAAAAACACTAAGCCAAAAATTAGAAGCAGTGTGTGTAAAACAAAGCTCAGCTTTACTCCTTCTATATTATGGAGACAGTAAGTAGCAGCCAGGTGGTGTGAATCAAATTCACTTAGTTAACTGATCATCAGGAGGTCTGTGCAACTCTATAAACGCACAGGTTTTTACAGTTTGGTGCTCTGAGGCATTCAAGTGTTTAGCTAATTCAGACCATTTTCCAAGCAATGTGGAGTCTGTCACTACAGTGAGAAATATCATTCAACATGTCAGATAGTTGTCAATCTTCCCAGGAGTGGACATCCCAGCACATAGATCACCATGTAATGCTCAGAGAAACTGTATAAGAACCAAAGAACTAAATGTCATTCTCTAAGGGCCTCAGTTAGCCAGCCGAATGCTAAAGTCCATGACAATATAATCTGAAAAAGACAGAACAAGTATGACTTGCCTGAAAGGGTTTTTTTCCCTCAAAAAAAGACAAACATGTCTGCACAGCTTAGATTTGCGAAGCTGCACCTGAACAAATTACATGACTTTTGGAATAATGCTGCATTTAGCGAAAACCAAAGACAGCATTATCAGCAGAAAACCTCATACCAACTATGAAGCACGGTGGTGGAGGACTACTGATTTGGGCTGGTTTTGCAGCCACAGGACCTGGACATCTTGCACTCACTTGAGTCAAACATGAACTCATCTGTTTACCAAAGTATTCTAGAGTCAGACATAGGGTCATTTGTGAGACAAATGGGGACTTAGTTTTTTGTTAAATAAACAATGGCAGTGTCATATGTCATGTGATGTTGTTCATTTAAGGTTGGAGGACCTGGTGAGGTCCTGATTATCTGTTTTTAAGGTCTTGATTCATAAAACCTTAGAAGTGAAATGAGGTTTGCTTTCTTTTTCCCATGACTGTAAAACTTCAAACTTGTTTTGGGCCACAGTGGACAAAGACAGGCTGCCCAGTGTTGCATGCACTCTCAGGCTGATCATTTTAATGAAAACACTCTCACCTTTGACCTCAAGGTAGACATGATTCTCATAAATACCAAGGATGTTCCTGGCAATGCAAGTGTATTTGCCGCTATTTTGGGCTTGAGCTATGTGAATCTCCAAAGTGCCGTTGTCATGCAGAATGTAAGGGTCTCCATCCAGGGTGCTGGAGCGACTGTCTTTAAACCTGAGGCACAGAGTGGAATGCTTTGAGCTTCTGAAGAAACATAATGCGACACTTTCCTCTGTTAAAGGCTCATTAACTCACCAGGTAATTTTCGGGATGGGTGATCCAAAGGAAGAACAGTCCATCAGGGCCTGGTGATTTTTGATGACCTGGTAGACTTTGTTGGCTGCTGTCAGCACTCTGGGTGGCTCCGCTGCAGTAATGCAGCAGGAAATATTTTCATGTTATTAACTTCCACAAATCAATAGAAACAGAAGACAGCATTCAAATACAAACAATGAACTTACAGAGAACATTGATGAAAGCGTTGGACAGGAGGTAACCATAATCGTTTGAGATATTACACTGGTACACAGCACTGGATCCAATCTGTACATCAGTGAAGATGACTGTATCATCTTCCACTTTTCTGCTCAGATCTTTGGGTGAATCTGTTTAAAAGTAACAGGGAGGTTAAAAATATATGTGGTTCATCTAATTCTTAATGATACTTGCAGAGATGCAACTGTAGGGAGAAATCAGATTACAGATACAATGTAATCTTTGTAAGATGTTATTCATGCATGTGTAATACAAATGAAAGACAGATAGCTTTTTTATTATTGCTGGATGTTAGAACCTAAAGATTAGGACATTTTTAAAAACATTACTGCTAGATTAAACTAGCCAGCAGCTAATTAGGTTAGCTATCACAGAGAGTGGAAATGTGGGAAAATAATCACTTTGTTTACTCCAAGAGAGCAGCAACGGTAAAGTTATCAATTTAACATGATCCCTCTATCGTTCAGTACTAAAATCAAAGAGTGCAACTAACATGTTTATTTATAGGAAGTTATGTGCTGATACTATTCTCTGCTTTAGTTCAGTGACATGGAGTGCACTGGTAAATGTCTGGCACTTCACAATCACGACATGACTTCCACTTCAGCATACCAGGATTTGTTCTGGCACAGGTATCATCATTTATTTCTATTTCATAGGAGGAACAGAAGCATCTACAAATGAAAACATTAATCAGCTGTTAACTAGCCATCTAACAACAATTTATACAGTCAATTTATACATTTCTGTCCTTCAATTGAAAATATCAGGTAGGATGCAGACAATTTTATGTTGATATCAAATATGGTGAAAATAAAGACTTTGTGTGTGTAACCAACAGTCCTTCCATGAGATTTCATAATGTGGCATCCTTGAAATGGAGCTGTTAAGGATCTTACCTTGACTTTGAGAAGGACCAAATAATTATTTGTATGAAATGTGACAAAGACAACATATAGACAGCTTTGTAAAGCCATTTTCAAAGTTGAGTGAATTTCAGTCTGAGAAGCAGGTTGTACTTACTCTCTACGGGGATGCCATTCATAAACCATTTGATAGAGGGTTTGGGTGTGCCACTGGCTCTGCAGGTCAGCACACCATTCTCTCCTGGAGCTAGAACAAGATTCCTGGGAGCACCAACAACCCAGTATGGAGCAGCTGTAAGGAGAGAAGCGTGCAGCAGCAGGTTGGAGAATTAATTACTGAACGCTCTGCCCTGTTGGCATATGTGCATAAATTAAATCAAATATGAAAAAGGAAGAGGGCTAAAAGAAGAGAAGGAAAGAAGTAGAGGCTATGCTGCCTCACAGCAAGTACTTCAAGTTTCATTAATCGCAGACTCACCTTTGACCGTGACATGAATGGTGTGGTGCACAGAGTCAATCTGGTTTTTGGCTGTGCAGCGGTAATCTCCTGCATCTGATTCTGACACGTTTACAATACGCAGGGTCTTGTTGTAATTCAGTAAGAATGTGCGCCTGGCAGGGAGATCGCCGCTCACTTTGCTCCAGGAGATTTCAGGAGTGGGACTGGATTCAATGAGAGAGGTAGGGAAAAAGACTAAGAGAGCTGATTCAGGTGGTGGACACTTGAAACATTAAGTCATGCAGTGATGGACTTACAGCCCTTCTGCAATGCACTCCATCTCCAATACATGTCCTCTCAACACCGTCTTGGAGCTGGAGGGACCAGATGGAATAAGAAAGGTTGGCTTCCTGTCATCTACTGAGGCCTCTGTGGATAACACAAACGCATATAGAATAAAAAAAAGCAGAGAAATTACTATCTTCTCTTCATCAGTTCAAGAGGAAGAGAAGAACTTCAGGCAAAACAGGGCCCTTCATGTTGTCCCCCTCCATTATACACAGAGATTAAATGCCTGTACGTCTGCAGTGCACAGACACTGTTAATTTACTGCCTGCGAATGCTCATGTTTTACGGTTTAATGTAAATTTTATTGCCACGTTGTATTTTAATAAGCTGCTGTCTGTGGGTGTTTATTGCCAGTGAGTTGCTATCCAATCACTAATGACCAAAATTAACTTAATATACGGTTTAGAAATGATAAAAACAAATCATTTCTGTTAGAACTGGCAATTGAAATGGCAATAAAATGATCCTCTCAACTATTAATACAAAAAAAAAAGTGAACTTTTATGACAAAAGTGTTGATTTTCATGGATTTAATGAAAATAGAGATCTTTCAATGTAAGAAAGTGATTTGGTGTGTGAGACTGCTTCGACAAGGAGGCTAAATGAAGATATTAAAGGCAATGAAGAGTAAAATAAGAAGAAAATTAGTAGTGACAGAGAGATTATGAAGTTGGTGCTTAAATCAGGTAGGGAAGCGTGGAGAGTTTATTTTAGAAATTAATATTGCTGCTGCTTGTTTGACAAAAGAGAACATTTTAACAATTTACACTCTAATGAGTTGGATTAGGATCTAATTTGTTGTTAATCACCCACAATATAATATTGTAATGTCTTTAAATGATTATCTAACCACTTAAATTCATGCTTGATCAATCAGTAGCTTTTTCAAAGCTCTGTTTTGAGTTTAAAGTTACATATCACACAGTCAGATAAATATACCGTAAAATCTGCATGCAGGGCTTATTTAAGCATTTTAAAAGATGAAGTCAATAGTTAAGAGAAGGGTTTTGATTGGACAGAGTAGGAGAGACTGGAGGGCAAGGAATTAAGTTGGATTGTAGGGGTTGAGGGGTAGTGTTAGTGGGGAAGCTACAGATCAGAGCTCTATGTTAGGTTTAACCACTAGAGGGTGCCAGATATAGTCCCAAATAAACCAGCCAGACTGTGAAAAGCCCCAGGGATGTTGGGTTGAAGGATCGGTGTTAATAGGTAAAAGCTAGAGTTTGGAGCTCTAGGTCGGGGAAGGTTAAAAATTAAACACTAGAGGGTGCCAAAACTCACCACTAAATAAATCAGTGTCATTGTAAAAAGCTGCCATTGTGTCATTGATTGCATCCACTGTAACACAACAGAAAAAAATCACACACTCCACAAGTTGAAATCATCATGACATTTAAAAAAAAAAGACAACTTAAAATGAGGGCTCAAAATAAACGACAAAACAGAACTTGAAATGATTCAAAAGTTGAGGATGAGGAATGATCGGCATCAGGATCTGTTGTGAACGGCCTGTTGTCATGTCGACTGTAAATTCTACAGTGATGAGAGCAGTCTTTGTTGTTGCTGGAGAATGTGTGTTGACAACGTCATGCAGAAGTGACAGTGAACGCCTGCTTGGCAGATAGTGCAGAGAAGCATGAGAGCTCTGACAATATGTCTTTTCAGTGGGACGACGACCACTGGCATCTCTGAGGATGGGATCTGAGATAGGAAACACTGTTTGCCTCCCACGTAGTCATGCTAGCACACATTGTACTACTGCCAATGTACTACCTCTCATACATTCACATTACACGTAAACACTCTGGCTCGCTATTCGTGTCAGTCAAGTGAAAGTTCATTGTACTTTAAATGGATTTTGCTATCTTTGTCTCTGTTTCACACACAGAGTGGAACTTACGGTTGAGAACCCTGACAGTGATGGGTTGTTTCTGCTGGATGGTTTGCGTGTGTGGGAAGCGGGCGTAGCAGATGTAGTCGTTCCTGGAGTCCTCTCGCCGTACATTGGAAAAGTAGAGGTCACCGTTCAGGGACTGGGACACCCTCTTGTTCTGAGGCAGCTTCTGAAAGTCTGAAATGCATGGTTATTTAAGTACACTGATATCACAGTTAAATAAAATATGCAAAGCAGTGTTTGAGGGAGATTATAGATGGCAGAGGCATATGCTTCTGTTTTTATACTTCCAATAAAAAATGTTTTTTCTCAAGACATGAATGAGTTAAATCACAGCATAACATTCATCAAAAGCTCTAAATTTCTTAAAACTTGGCATAGAAAAATTAAATGCAGTAGGCATTATTTGTTGTACATGAGCTGATAAAACGACATAAACATTACACTACAGAAACAACGGCACGACAAGGAATCACAGTAAATTGATTTGCTTACTATTGTCCATCCAGAAAATAATAGGAGGAGGTAGGCCTGCCGGGGGTCGACACTCAAGCACCAAGGAAACGCCTTCTTGAACCACGATTGGCTTGATTTTTTCTTTTGACCACAAGGGGGATCCTGTATTATTTATATACAGACATACAGTACACATGAGGATGAGGAGGGGTCATCATTTTATATGAAATATAATATATATGGCTGCTATTGGACTGTCGCCGACATGATGACAGAGTTGATGAGGTATGATGCCTAACAGAATTACAATATGCTAAAGGGAAAATACAGCAGGACATAGGACTCTATCCTGTATAGTAAAACATGCATCTTCCTACATGCAACCTTTACCTTCCAGGAGAGTTTTAAAGATGGCAAATGGGACTTAATTGATAGAAAAAGAAAAGAAATGAGATGATTTTCATATGATGTGAAGGATTTACAGTATTAACAGAATGGTAGAAAATGAAAATGACTCGTTGACACAGCACACTAGGATGCACTTACTTGACTGTCGTACGACTATACTGTTGGAAACAGCAGTTCCGTGTTTGTTCCTGGCTGTGCACTGATACACCCCCTCATACTGATCGACTCTTTCCCTGCTGATATCCACCTCAAGAGTGCCAGAGTGGGGTCTCATGTTCACATTGGGGTCCTCATCGATGTCAAAGTGGGCCCCATCTCTTGTCCAGGAGAAACTGAGGAAACAGCAGACCATTATCATAAGAATGTGACTAAAATGAAATAGTATTAAACCGTCACCTCAAACGTAGAAGTAAAAGAAAAAAAGCTATTTTCTTCAGCTACAGAGTCTGAGTAGTATTGATGAACATACATACAGAATTTTATACCAAGGTTCCTTAGTTGTATTAAACTTAAAGAAAATAGCACAAAATTTAATTGATGCTAATTTAGTCCAGAATTTTTAACATATGACATTGGTTTTTAGATTAAGGTTAAGACAGATTAAAATTGAGGCTGACGGGCTACAATCTTTTATGTCAGTGAGGTTCCTTCCAATTATAACAGTGAAAATGTTTGTGTAAGTGCCAGAGAATTAATAAGGTGTTACACCAATTTAAAACATTCAATAGGGCTTCTGGCAAGGGCAACGTGCCTATAATAAAAACCATTTCATTTATTTTATGTTTTGAATGAACCAGCCCTTTAAAAGCAGTTTTTCAGACTCGGTACAAAAGAAGCTGCTGTCAACTGATACCTCACACTTATTTTTTACTGGTAGAGGATAAATTCCCACCTGTAATCTCTTTTTTTATTTTACCAAACAGCATAATATTAAACCACAGGTGACTTATTCCTACCTGGGATGCGGCTTCCCCTTCGCTTCACAGTGAATTACAATATTTTCTCGTGGGTCGATGATGTAATCCTTGGGGGACTGGTGAGTTATTGTCGGTGGCTGCTGCACTAAAAGCGATCAGAAAGAGAGCGATATTAAATCATGACCTTTACTGCATAACTAAGGCTTTTCCTGCCGCCGTATTGACCACACAAGCAGTCATTACCAAACACACAGAGACTAACCGTGCTGCCTTAAACCATACAGTGGTTTGCTGACATACACACATTAAAAAAAAAACTCTCACGTGTGCAACAGTAAAACGGCATGCAAAACACTCAGGTGCATTTCCATTTACTGCAATTATTCAATACATAATGTATTCCTGTCAGTGCTGGGGAGATAACTAATGGACAATGGCAACAAATAATAGAATAACTCATACTTTTTGCAGCTTTGCACTATGGAAATTACTCTACCACTGCAGAAAGACAGAACAAAAACAGCAAACAGTGAAATCAACGCATGCAGAATGCCAAAACCACTGCAGCTCACACTTAGCATCTACAAACAAAGAAAATATCAAATATAAATGAAAAGCAGATAGATCAAACAAAACACACACACACAAAAAAAGTGTTCTAGCAAAACCTTGTCAGAAAATTCACATCCATTTCAGACTTACATCCTTTAAGAACTTTTAGTGTTTTCCCCCAAGTATCAGCAAACAAGAGAACAATGTGACAGTGGAGAGAACCAGACATTAGTAATCAAAAATACCTTCCTGCATTATTTCTGTTTTACTGCCTTGTTTCAACAAGGCCAGTTCCCCACTGAGGAATGCCAGTCTCATCAGTCAACATTTCAAACAAAATAACAAGTTGATAAAATGGAAAATAATGATAGAATATCAGCAACCACAGTATAATCAGTCAGAGGAGCTGAGAGTCAGGATGACCTCGCTTTTTCTTTTTCATATTAGTCCTTGTGATTCGAGAGGAAACAAGACGTCTGTTCATTGATGAGCCAAATATTTCCTTGTTCCTGTTGCTTAAAGGGGAATATTTAATGTTTTTATGTGTGTGGTAAGTAATAGTACGCTTTTGGTTTCAGACTAGACCGATAAAAATAGAAATGAAAGAACATTATCTTTAGTTGTGCAATACAATAAAACTCTTATTGGTTCTGAAATTGATGGTAAAATTATAATTAAATTATCTAAGAAAATATTCTGTGGATAATTTAGCAACAAAAAAAAAAAGAAAATCTTTGATTCATAAATGTTGCATTACTGCTTGGCTACCCGAGAGGAAAGAAACGGGTAAAAGAAAAAAAGAAGAATCGTGGTGAAAACCACAGATTTGCTGTGAAGAGCACAGCTAAACTCTACTGGGTTGGAAATATCTTTTTTTTTTTATTATTCACTGTGGCCATGAATTTTCTTATTCACTTATCTTATTTTCTATTAAATCTTGGGAGAAAAAAAAAACTTTGCTTATCCATTAAAGAACAAGTGTTGAATTAAGTTACATCTAAAGATGAAGCTTCAGATTGCAGTGTAGTAAAAGACCCCTCCTATTCCAACTGCACCATTTGGCGATCATTTCATCATAAAACTTGACAGTGCTTATGGCTACTATAAACTTATGGTATCACCACTTGGGCTTTGTAGAGGAGGACTCTAGAAGGGCTCAATGTAAGTTACTAATACTGTATCTGACTCTAAAGTCAATACTGGCCCTTTTATATCACAGTCTGTCTGACTAACTGTGCAAAACCAAACAGATTTAGTTTACATTCACTTGGATTTTAACATGCCAGGCGGGTGTGTGATCTGTCGCCTTACGGTCAAGTGGGACTTCCAGTGCAGTGACTAGGTGTCCCAGGAACAGCACTAGCAGTGCTGCATCCATCCTCCTCCTCCTCTCCATCATCAGTGTGTGACACAACGGTCTGCCTCCAAAATTAAATGACGTCTCCCCTCTCTGCCGCTCAGTCACACTGTTTGAGGATACCTGCACAAGAAAAGCAGAAAGAAAAACTGAGCCTTAGAGACAGGAGTGTAGAAGCAAGAACAGAAATTACCAAGCTGCATAGCACATCCAGTTGCTGCTGCTATTAATCATGACATAGAGTTTGTTCTATTTTCTGCTCATCAGGGGTCAGAGGGTGAATAAGTGAGAAAGACATATACTGAAACTATGGCCATAGATCGATGCTAGTTGCCATGTGCTGCATTTGGCTGGAAGCTATCAGTTTGATCTAGTGCATTCCAATAGGGATCGACAGAGCCCACATGGGCTCATTTAGCTCCACTCATCACTGCTGTTGTCAAGATGCCATTAGGTTTTGCTGCCATGTCAATTTCATCAGCCAACAGATGACATGCCAAGGTTCAAGACGAGAGGACACACTTTATATTCCATTACATTTTACTCTCAGTTTTATTGGTTTGAGTGACTGACAGAGTGACCCAGCAGCAAACTGATCTGCAATGAGGTCAGACTTCAGAAACTGAACCATCACTCTTTTATGAGACTGCTGTGATGGGAAATGTCAGGCATAAGTGAACAGATCTTGGATCTCTGACTTGTCTGGTAAATAGGGGTAGATGATACACATACTACAAGATACTCAGGTTAAACTAAGGTCACTTGTTTATATGTTGGGACAAAATGGTGAAAGGTTACTTTGCGATGAATTTAATAGCATTTTTCTTTGTTTCACAATGTTGTCTAAATATGTCTTCATCGAAGCATTTTTGATGGATGGTAAACTGTATTTGACTTGAGAGCACAACAAAATGGATGTACTCATGGATCATACTGGACATTTTCCACATGTTGCTAGGGAGCCCAGTGCTGCCATATCACACTTTCCAACAACAAAAGCTATTATTCTTTTAGACAAAGCTCACCATAATAGAATAATAAAAAGTTGAAAATGTTGACATATCGGGGTACTTAAAAACAGAATGAGGAACAACCTTTCGTAAATGATAAGAGGCACTGCAGTCAAGCTGTCTTTGCTGAGTTTTGTTCCTATTGATACAGTGTCATTCAGTGCTGTCACAAAGGCACTCTCGATATTTTGTATTAACGAGAGCACAGCTCTCAAAAGACGAGTGAAAAGAATGAAGAAAGTGAATTAAAGAGGAGCCATTTTTTTCTCTTTTAATGACTGTAGACTGTAGACCTGTTTTATCTTGCCATCCTGTCCGTCTTACCCGAGGCATCCACTGGTGCAATATCAAAATGTCACAGCTTCATTTAGAGTCTAGGCAGTCTAATTTGCTCCGTTATAACAAAAGCATATCATCAAATTTAGCATATTAATGCTGGTTACAGTGTGAAAGAATAAAAAAGAGCCCATTAAAGGCAGAGCTGCAGATGTGGATTGCTGCCTTTAGGCATGAGGTGAGTCAAGGCTGCAAATGATAGGGTGGAAGTTGTGTCTGGGACCAGAGGCTAAACAGTCGGGCAATCAGACCTGGTTCTCTTTGGGGAACTAACGTATTTGTTAGTGCTGCCTCGGGGTCATTATACAGTTCTGGCCCCAAAGCAGGTATCTAGTAGCATGGGGAGAGATCAGGGCTAATGTCTGCTGCCCCCAGCTTCAGCTACACCTCTCTTGGGGAGGCCTGTATTGTTCGCCCCCAGCAGCCAATCACACTGCTGTGTATACCAAAAGGCAGGTCTGGCTTGGGATTTGACACACAAAGATCCAGGGGTTCATATCATCAAGCTCATTGGAAGGCTTCAGGCAGGGGTGCAGAACCTGAAAACACTCTTTCCTTTACTCTATATTGTCAAAAAACTTAAAAATAAAGAATCAGAGTCCATTAGAGCAAAATCCATTCATTGTGGTATGTCCAATGCCAACTCAGTGCTGTTAGAAAACATTAATGCCAAGATTACTACATTTGCTTCTTTAGAAACATACAATACGCCTTAAACTGAGAGTAAACAGTCACGGATAAAGTTAAAAACAACAGCAGCCGGTGACAGCAAGAGAATAAATGTGCTAATAAGAAATTTTATGGTGTATCCCCAAAAGCCTGGAGATTCTTATCTGAAATAGAGCCATGGCTTCATTCAGGATTCATTTCCCAATTTAATGAGGTGTAGAAGCTTATCTCCAGCTGGACAGCACACGTGTCTACATGTGTGCACTGTGTATGTTGGTGCCTGTATTCACTTGAGCATGCGAACACGGACAGTATGTGCGTGTCTATGTGTGTGCTATAATTATCCCTGTGTGCCGCAGAAATATGGGGCCTTCCTCTCACATTTTTCTCACAGGAGGATGACAGTGGAAATTCAATTGGGGCTCTTAAGATCAACAGACCAACCACTCGAATAAAAATTCAAACAAATGATCACAGAATTCAACGTCTTAATTCAGAGATCTTCACTCTATCAATGCTGCTTATAGCAACGTGAGTGGTTTTATAGCTAAAGCTCTAGTAGTAAGCCATTTCTCATTTGGATACTATTCTTCAAGGACACACAAATATCTGTCTCTATTGTTGAACCCTCCAATGCATCCTTTGCTGACAGAGATGGGAAAGCCAAAGTCAATAAAGCTCCCTTGCTGAGGTCTAGATAAATTTGCAGTACTGGTTGGAGTGCTGTGCCAAGAGCTGTCAGACAGCAGATAAAATCGAATAGGAAATGGCCTCTTAGAGAGAAACATGATAGCTTGGTAACGACACATCCAGTCTGGTTTTTGTTCTTTCTTCATTTTTGGGGGGTTGTTTTTCAAGTAGATACGGCTGAGACGATCATAAACTTTGTTATTATTGCTCTTTGAAAACTAAATACAATAATTATTTAAGGATAATTATCTCATAATGACTTCTACCAGAGTACTTAAAGTCCCCATGAAACTGATGTTAACATTCAAGTGTTTTTATATGACAGAAATATCAAAATGCTATGCATCACTTATATGCCAATATCTCGTCTAACAAGCAAATAAAAATCCATTTTCTCTCTTATCTCTGTTTTGGTCTCTTTTAGGGGCGTAGTGCTAAACATCACACAGTGATGTTGTCCAGTGAGGGCAGGAAGTCGCCGATGATTTTATGGGCTGTTTTGATCACCCCACACACCTTTCCACTCTGCAGCTGAAAAGCCAGCATACCACACCTTTAAGCAGTATGTCAACTCATTCTCAGTGGTGGAAAGGTAAAAGGCTACCAGCAGCTTCTCTTCCAGATTGTTTTTCTGAGCTGCATCCTATGGAATTGGAATTGCTGCCGGACCTTTTTAACCACTGCTGTCATGCTGGATAACCAGGTGAGGTTCCCAGGAACCTGAGAGGACACCATCTTTACACGGTCATCATAAATGTAGAATGGGGCGGGATCTCCTTAGTTTTGCTGGTGTTGAGCATCAGGTTGTTTACTGACCAACACTCTGAAAGCTTGTAGACCTCCTCTCTATCCACTAACTGGTCTCTTCCACCAATAAGTCCCACCATTTAAAAATTTAATAATGGTGCTGGTGGGGTAAGCAGTCACAGGTGCACAGTACATACAGGAAAGGACTCAACACACTTCTGAAGACCTTCTACTTTCATTGTTTGGAAAGGATGTCCTTGATCGAGGGGCTTTTGTTCAGTTTTTAAATCATGATGTCCAAGATAATTGTGTTGAAGTTACAAGGGCATTCCAAATGGCTCTCAGTTGGAAAGGAGTGATGATGGCATATTTAGTCAGTCTGCTGGATGTATAAGAAAACTGGCATGGTTCAAAGTGTGAGTGAAGGCTGGCTTTAATTTTAACATTTTAACGATTGTTGATGGTAGTGCTACAAGTCTGTAGTTATTGAGGCAGTTTATGTTGGTGTTCGTGGGGACAGGAATTATGGTGGCTGAATTATCAGTACATTTCTTTTCTGTGATCTCCTGAAGCTCCAGATGTTCAAATCTGTAAGTTATAACCCGTTAAAGAAAGTAAATCAACGTTCAATAACACATATAATGATTAAATTCCACTAAACAATATAATCGTGATTACTGTCATCAAAGTAAAGGCTATGATGTTAATTACTGTCTTGAACTGCATGAGACCACCTTAACACAGGCCTTGCTTTTCATTTTGCCTGCAGGAGAAAACACTCTGCTCTGTCAAAGCTGCATTGAGCTGCCTGGCCTCTCTTTCAAACAGCCTCTTCAATTACTCCATTGTCATTTTCCCATCGCCAGCTACTTCACCGTCCCAAAACTAATTGGTTTTGTACACATGTCAGAAATGCACACACATGTGCGCCCACACACACAAATACACACAGTTTAAGGCACATTCACACCGGCCATCCACAAAACATAAGGACCAGGACATGTCTGAACACACAGATGAAGGTGACAAGGGCACAAGCACTGAGAATGAAAGCCCACCGCAGTGTAAATGAAAAGCAACCATGGGGTAAAAACCGCACGAGTTCCTGTTGCCGCAGCAGATAATACTGCATCTTAGATTTATGCTAACTCTTAGCGAAGATAATGCTCTTGTCTAAACCAAACAGCAGTGATGCAATACTGCAACACCATCAGAATAACTAGTATTGCATCAGTGCTGTACAGTTTTAACATCTTTGATGAAATACAAGCCTTTCTCTCTAATTAACTCCCATAATCAGTGCAATAAATGGTTCATGCAATCAGGGGTTTGTGAGGCCTTGTATGGCCTTAATGGAGCAGCAGGGATCCCCTACAGGCGACTGAATGGAGTGTGTAATGATGACAATGGCTATATCCTCAGGAAGGTGAAGATGAGAAAATGGATATGGTTAGAAGAGTTTATTTTTCTGAGGTTGCCTGTTATTCACGCCTAAGGCTGCAAGCAGTTCTCTGTGCCATTAAATAGCTAAGTGGAGAGCAAGTTTACTTAAAAAGGCTTTTCTGTGGAAGATGAAGAGACAATCCTTCATGGGCTTATCAAAATTGAGAAAATCACAATCACAAGAGTAGTAAAATAGAGTGAGCTTTTTCATCGCTGTAGGGAATAAAACATTAAATGTGCTTAATTTAACAGATTACTCTGCTTCTTCGAGCTTTCGAATCACAGCCAATTTATTGGTCAAGTGTAGGCACTGATATTAGGTTTAGCCATATGTTGTTTGCTGTCTGGTAACACGCAGAACCTCTCATAGGCCTTTTCATGATCACAATGGAAATTCCACGGTCTGGCTTATGTGTGCATTTCCCCTAATCTCTTCATTAGCCTTTATAAATGGGGGACCGCATGCAAATAATTGGTGTGGTTAACGTATGATTTGGCATCCTGTTGTTCATGGAAAACCCACTGCTCAAAAACAAACCGGAGCTATTCATCGGCACAAAACAATACCAGACAATAAGACATCGCCAGTCACACAGTAAATACTGCATATTGTTTGTATTCGCCTCTTTCAACTCTTTCTTGCTGGATGAACAATGCTGTCCAGAACTGCAGAGGCTTTGATCTATAATAATTCCACCTACATTATTTGTAAACCTAAGCTTTTTGTCAATGGGCAGTGAATTACTAATAATACACCCTTATGTAAGATGTGGGCTCCAGCAATTGTACAGTTTGGGCTGGCAGACTACAAAACCTTCAAAGGAAGCTTTTAACAGGCAGGAATAGACTTTTGTCACAGCAGGCACAGGTGTCTTAATGATGGCAACGTTCCACTTTGGGGAGGTCCTGCTGGTGTGCATGCTGCTTCCATGCTATAATTTACTGGGACACGTAATACAAACTGAACCATCATTAATGTCATTAATGAAAAGTTAATATGGCAACATTTGTTATTGTGGGAGGTGTATGCTTTAAGCTACAGAATTATATAATTGGGCTACAAGAATTTTACTATTCATGTGTCATGCTAGCTTCATGGAAGTGCTAAATCTCTGAGGAAGACCTCTTTTAAAACCTTCCCCAGATATAAAGGAACTCTTAACTCTAATTGACATCTGCTGCTAATGCAACATGTCCGGCAATTTGTTTAGTTCCCCTCCTTTCACAGTACAGCACATTGGCATTCACGAAGCTTCCTCCACATACACGCCAACAACACTCCGGGATTTGCTCTCTGTCCCCTCTCTCCAAATGCTAATCAGTTACAGCGCTGGCACTCTTTAGCATGCAGATACAAGCACATCTAGATGAGATGGTGGTGTTCGCGAGGGAATCCCAGCTGGTTCAGCCTGGAAGGAACCAAATAACATTTTGCTTTCATCGAATCACAGGCGACCAGAAATATGACATATAGCTGTCAAATCATGCCCTCACATTAGATTCCCAACAACAGGCTTCTCATGATTGGTACAGGTGCATGACACCATCCTCAGAATCATATACCTCTGAGCTTATCTGTTTCTTTTTCGATGTGAACACATGCTGACAATGCATAAAGATAGCAAATCAGTAGTGTCACACATATATGTAGATGTGTTGTCATCAAAAGTCATGGGAGAAAAAAGGACGAGCGGTTCAAAGCATATCAATATTCCCCTTAGAAAGGTGGTAACAATGCTAGTGCTAACGTCGGCAAAACGATTACTTTAAGTCAGTGGAGGACCACCAACAGGGAATACCAGAGTTAAAAGATTATACTGACAATACAGGACAACACTGTACATCCTCTGCAGCAGCAACACTACTGCTACTATTTACCAATCAAATGGATCATCTCCAAAAGACTGTAAATAATATGCATCAAAACAAAATTAATGCTGTGCTTCACGTTTTCTTTTTTTTACTGAATAAGCCCAAATGAAAAGAATATTCTCATAATTCCCTCGACTTTAGATATTTACTGACGCTGTTGTGACAGCTAACATTGAACTACCAACAGAAATTAAACCTGACACTTGCTATACAAGCAAGAGGGGTAGTAAATAATCAGAAAAGGTGAAACAAGGTGACCTTACTGTCTTATTAGCTTGCACCTTTCTCAGTAGACCTACATATCTGGTAGGTATGGTCACACACCCCTCTGCAGCCTGATATTGAAACAAGATGTTCAGAAAGTATAGTTTTATGACACAGAGGGCTAAAGAGCTGAAAATAAATGTCGAGGGGCCAGTTAATATATTCCAATCGGTTAAGTAAGTTTATTCACATTATCTGTGCACAGTTTAAAAAACACTAGATTAATTATGGAATGTGTGGAAGGTGCGTTGCTTCTCTTACAGATATTCAATTTAAGTTAAAATGAGTTAGAATTGGATACCAGATTTCATATACAAACATATATATGGTGTATAT
>JBBBVU010000010.1:18129395-18143947 GCA_037177055.1 Atherinosoma microstoma
AATAGCTGATATATTATTTGTGTAAATGGGCTTTAGTTTATCTGTTGTTATATATTCTTTAAAAAGAATAGATCAGTGATTAATGTGGTTAATTTTTTTTCATTTCCGGTTTTGAAGGATTGTATTCTTGGCAATAGTCAGAGAAATAAGTTAGTGGGTTTCCATGTTTATTTGGAAGGGCTCATAATGTTGAACAGAATGTACACATTGTTAGTGTATGTGGTTGCAATTTTAACAAAGTTGCAAAAAGTATAAAAGTACATTTACACACTTGTCCAGTGTCTTGGCTTGGTCTGAGGATATGTTCTAAGATAATCAGATGAGTGGTGACGCTTCTAAAAATTACTGATGCAAAGCAAATATAGGGTAAATGAGCAACTGTGCAGCCGAACTTGACCAATAGTTGATAGCTGTTTCCTGCATTATTTCTTAAAAGATGTCTTAAAATATGCTCCTGTATCCTTAAACCTTTTTGCTTGTGAATGCATACATTCATATTTACAACCATTTGCATATGTATCTGCCTGGTTTACGGTTCTTTTCTCACCCTGGGCCAATATGGGACATCATGAACAGAGGTTGAGTTTGCTTGCCCTGACACGTGAGAGTGTCACTGGTGAGGCCATTCATATGTTGAGTAGACGTTCATTGTGCTGAGCAAATGCAGGAGAGTGGGAGGAATGCATGGTGACTAGCTTCTTAAATAGCTAAAGGGGCTCTCAAACTCCTCAGCATACATCACAAGATGCACTTTAACAACAGAAACACAGCAGCTTTCAAAAAAGTAATCAACATAAACCCAATCTCCTGTGGAAAGACATGCAAATCCTATGAGACAGAATATAGAAACATTCATGCATACAGTACATAGTGCACAATCTAATTCCCAATACAATCCAGCTTCATAACCCAGCAAATGATGGAAAAAGTAGGAACTCATACACTTTTTTTGAGTGCCGGCACTTAAAATTGCACTCCAAAAAGGCCCTCTGTATCCATGGCAATCCTCCAATGCTCTTATATCTCTATGCTGACAAAAAGATGTCAACTTCCTCATCAAACAACGACTTTTTTTTTTTTTTAAAGAAAGCGGAACAAAGAGTTAGACAGTCATTTGTCATCTCAGGAATATCACTGAATAGAATCCGTACACTGAACATCTGCTTGGCCATAAAGAACCTCTCAACCTCCACTGAGCTTAACAAAAGAGGCATGATTAGAATCTCAGTCAGGCACTGTCCACACCGGATGGCTTACTCTACATGTAAAGGGTCTCTCAAGATGGAGCCAATATGTGGAGTTTATGTTTAGCTTAGGGTTAGGGTGCAACCAAAAGAGTCTGTGTGAGCCAGAGAGTGCAGGAAGTGCTTACCTCAGACTCACACAAACTGAAAGCTGTGATGTTTTGTTGCAAAGGAATTCCATGGGCCATGTCAGCCATGGTCACACAGTGAAACTGTGTCTATATATCATTGCTATGAGTCAACAGTTGATGTGGCCAGGCCTTTCTAGAACTACGCAACTGTATAATAATAAACACTCTTCTAATGGAATCTCAATTGTGCTGATACAGTATGCAGGCATGCAGGGAGAGATTGGCCATTTAAAGCTGCCTGTGTGGTACCATTCATTCTAGCAAAATCTGCAGACAACATTAGATAACAAAGCATGAGCAGTGACTGTGAGCTGGAACAATCTGTTACCACAGCGTGTTACCAGCATATGTAATTTCAAACTGAGAAAGCAGCAGGGGGACAGTTAGGTCTAGTCTTATTGAACTGAACCTGTATCCTGTAGCCACTGTAACACTCAGAATACTAAGCAGACTGAAAAAGGTTCAGAGGCATGCAATCAATTACTTTCTAAACATCTCATGTTCTGGAGAAGATACCTGACATTTCAACTATTTTGAATCATATACAGCCATGTTTTTGAAATTGTCAGTCTGTACCCTGAGGTGTCACAATGCTGACATGCTGACAATGACATGCTGATATCTAGAAGGTATTTACTATAACACCTGTAAACTGAAAATCAAGTTTTTTACTTTGTTAACATGTCCCTATATTGTTTTTACATGTTCTGAGTGTGTAAAGCAGCCCCTACGGCTGTGAATATCCTCCTTGGACAGTATATCAATAATTAACCAGGGTTTCATTAATCCCATCAGCTACTACAGTGGTGTTATTGCTGCTTTCAGTCTGCCTCAGAAGTCAGAAGTCAGAGCTGGAAATAACATAAGACCGAAGTTGACAGGGCTGGTGATGTTCCTCCAACTTTCTAAGCTTGAAATCTGACTTAAGGGGGTGTTCTAGTTATTTTTCTCTAGCTGGAAACCTGGAGTTTAAATGCTGTGAACGACACCAGATATATTAGGGAACAAGGATTATCTGATGCATTTAGCAACTTGTTATTAACTGTATGCCAGCGTATGAAGCTCTGTGACCACATCAAAGGGTAATTTGATTAATTTGGTAAATTTTTGCTCAGTGTGAGTCTCCACAGCTGTTTAGCTAATCTCCTTCTCCTGCTCCTTGTGGGTTTTATAAGATCTGATGTTTGTTATCATGGGAAAGGAAAAGTTGAGTAGTGCAGACATTCACACAGCATAAGGAACAAGACAGGTGAATATAAAGTTACCAGAACTGAAGACTGCATATCATATTACTGTTAGTACAAAGTGTTTCTGATCCAGTTTTAATCAAACAAAAAGTTTGTTTTGCTGTTTTTTTTTCCAGCTATTAACTGAATGTGCTACAAGCACTGCAGATTTTTTGATGTATGCTGTGAGTTTGTTATCCTCTGACCCACCACGGACGAACTCTTTCTTTATTCCAGGACCTCCTGATTAACAAATTAAGCACTGGGTTTAGCTTTTGTACTTTACAAAACACACACTGTAGCAGTGTTGACAGAATTTCCCACCTAGAAACAGGTAAACAAGTGAGTGAGTGGAGGTCAGAGTTCCTAACATGTACAGAAAAACAGGCAGGTCTAATTTCTAAATTAATATTTGCATGGTAATTTTTTATTTTTCATTTCTTTTTTAAATGCACAAAGAGCTTGAGTCTGGAAACTCCCTCCCCCCCCTTTTACAATATAATGGTTCTAATGGTATCAATTTGGTATCCTAACATGCCTGTTAGGTAGCAAGAAAACACATCATATCATCCAAGTAAACACCATTTCCCCATTTCTTAAACAAATCCCTCAAAATTTCCATCATAAATCTTTTAACAGTTCAATGGGAAAACATAAGGAATCCATCCAGTTATGAGAATGTATCCTCATGGTACTATGGACACCATACAACGTGCCATTATTCAGTAATTATTAGAAGCAGTGGATCTGACAGGCCATCACTGCTATTGCCAGGGGCATCCTGTTGGTGTGGCCAAAAAAGAGCAAGCTGTGATAGCATGTGTCTTTTAAAATCTACCAACAGGACCAGTAAAGCTTGAACACCGTGCGCACAAACAATCTGCTGCCTCTGCGTGTTACCAGAACATGTCATTTAAAAGGAAGACAAATAAGTTGTGAGAAAAGTAAACTGTGAGAAAATCTGCTGCAGGTGGATGGACGCAATGAGTTCTAGTGTTGTTGAGAACCACCTCTACATTCACACAGCATCACAATAGACCTCTCCAACAGTTCTCTCCTCCTCCTCCTTCTTCAGCAGCTCTTTCCACCTGTTTGTGAAAGGTCAGCACAGAGGAGGGTCTCTACCCCCCTCCCTCAACTCACAGCTCCCACTCCACAATCATCCCCAACACAGGAGCCCATTGCCAGGAAACTCAATCAAAGAAGGGCTTCAGAGGGCTAGAGACCTCTCAAAAACCCTCCATTGTCTCCAGAAGGTTTCCCCACACTGCTGCAGGTCTATATGTAACACTGTAAGAGGAGTTGCTCATTACTGCCCGTCCCCAGTTTCACTTAGTCTCTTTTGTGTTACTGACAGAAGAATCCAGTTGCCCAGCTGGGCCAATAAAAGAGAGTGCAGCTACATAAAAAAGACAAAGAGAAAAGGAATTAATTTGCACAATGACGATAAGACACACATACAGCATGTGCATGAGATGCTGTGCATTTGCTTTGGTAGCTTGACATTTAAAAAAATACTCACACTATGCAACATTGTCATTTGCCATGTCAGTGCAAGACACTTAAAAGGCATGTGCTTAAAATTCGGCATTCATCGCACAAGCCTGAGTATTGACTGATAGACACACCACATCACAATGTGTGTGAATGTCAGAGCAATCCATTATCACATAAAGGAAGCACTATGTAACAGCCCCCTCTCTTTCTCCCTGCCCCTCCTCAGCTCTATTCAGATACGGCAGGTGAATACAAATCATTTCCCCTCCACTGCTTCCCAAAAGGACTCACCATCCAATTTCTGATGTAGAGGAGACAAACAATAGTTCTTTCAAAGTGTGAGAAAATCAAATCATGGTCTTTTTTTTTTCAATCAAAGGAAACAATCAGGAGTTATACCCTCCAAAATGGAAAACTAACTGTGGAAATCAAAAAATACAAGTTGTAAATGTTACTTGTTTAAGTTTTACATCAATAAATGACCAAAATGAATTATCCATTAACAAAACTTTAACATTGATTTTTTTTCAATTAATTAGCCAACAAGAATAGTTGTTTAGTTTCTCTTCCCATAGTTTTACTTTTATTTGATCTGTCATTACAGTCTTTGTTTCTAAATTTATTCCTTAGTTCCAGTGTTAGTTAAATTTTAGTCATGAAAGGTCTAAAGATTCAAATAATGAATGCATCAAGTCATCAGTCAGGTTTACTTAAAGGATGGTTATCTCTACATTAATATTATACATGCACTTATAGGTTATTTCACAAACTGGTCAGTGAGTTAATCTGCAGGAGAACCAAGCATCACTCAGAAACACCACAAGACAAGCAGATATGAACACATACTGGTCACTTCATAAGATACACTTTGCTATTACCTGGTTGAATGTCAACCCCAAATTCTGACCCAACCATCTGAATGTCTCAACTGAAAGGGAGACTCATCAGACCAATCAAGGTTTTACAATCCTCTATTGTCCAACTTTGGTGAGTCTGTGCAAACTGTAGTCTCAGTTTCTTGATCTTAGCTGGCCGGGCACCCAGTGTGGTCATCTGTTGCTGTGCATGCTGTGCTTTCAGAAATGGTATTCTGCATACCTTGCTTGTAACCTATGGTTATTTGAATAACTGTTGCCTTTCTATAATCTCCAACCACTCTGCCCATTGTCCTCTGACCTATGACATCAACAAGGCATTTTGCTCAAGATAACCCCAGTTTACTGGATATTTTCTCTATTTTGGACCATTCTCTGTAAACCCTAGAGATGCTAATGTGTGTAAATCCCAGTAGATCAGCAGTTTCTGAAATACTCAGACCAACCTGTCTGATAGCAACAACAATGCCATGTTCAACATCAATTAAATTCCATTTTTTCGCCTTTCTGATACTCAGTTTTGAAATTCAAGTCATCTTGACCATGTCTACATGCTTGAGTGCATGCCACGTGATTGGCTGATTAGCTATTTGTGTTAACAAGCAATTTTAGAGGTGGACAATATAAAGTGGCTGGTGTGTGTAGCTTAATGTAACCACAATATATTGGCTGCCAATTCTGATTGAGTGTTGATTACATCGGCCTCAACTACTGCCACTCCATTTGAGGAATCAGGTCTTTATAATTCTAGTTGAAGAAAACACATCCCAGAAGACATTCCTGAGTAAGGTCTTCTGATTGAATTTGAACTGAAAAGCTATGCAATGAATTTTGATTTTAAATTCCCTTTGCACAGGCTTTACGAAGTTGATCTATTTCTTTTCTGTGGCTGAGAACCTTGTGATAGTTAACCAAAAATGAAACAACAGGGAAAGATAACACCTCCCTTAAAAGGATGGGAGTGCATTTTGTCAGGAAGTAATTTGGTGACCCAATTTTTTTATGAATTATTGGATTTGTGAAATGAAAGAGAGACTTTTGGAGATTAAAAATCCCTGGTGGTGAGTAACTGATGGAGTCTGCTGACGCCTTACTAAAGCTCAATGTGAACATGTTCCTCACTGTCTCATGGGTGTGTGACTGAAATGTTAGCTAATGAGGACTGATCATACTAATGATGGATTTAGCTTTCTCATAAAGCAAGGTCCTTTATTTTGTGTGCAACTCCTCACACCAGAGACTCAACAGTAGTGAAAAAAACTTCAGTTTTTTTCCCCTATTGTGGTGTTGTTTTTATTGTATTATAAGATTTCCACTATTACATCCATCACTCGGGGAGTTTGAGTGTATTTTGAGTAAATTTGGTGTTTTGCCCAGAGAGAGTTGCAACCAGGCAAACAGTGCTCCACTTCTAGAGAACGTCTGATCCTATCAAAAATAATGTTCCCAGAAAAGAGCTGCTCCATCAGACCTTGTCTGTCAAACATGATTCCAGAGGAAGCATCGTTCCCATTTAACATTAACAGTCCACCCAGCTTCCGCTAAGAGCCTCTGCCTTGTGTCTGCATTTGAAGCGATGAGACTGGCTGCTAATGCAGGAAAAGTGTCTGTTGGGTGTTGGATAATGGCTGGGTGAGGCTTTTGAGGAGCTTTTTGTCTGACTGCCTCCCTTAGTCAGTCCAGGCACTGTACAGAAAAAAGGCTGACACTGGAAGGTGGAAAAGTGCTGCCGGACATGGTGCATGTGACTTGCTTTCAGGGAAGGAAACCAGAGGGGTATAAATTTGTTTACACCCCAAGGGTTAAACATAACAGAGGAACGAGCTACTGCCAGGGCTGAGGGCACATAATGAAACAATAAAATCTCTGCACAGAAACCACCTCAATCACCTGTCTACATATAAAGAACAAATAATTGCATTTCATGATGACCTATGTGTAGTGTGAAGATATTTTTATACAGTATTCGGTATTTGTATTGTTATGTAATATTCAAACAATTACATTACATAATAATGCAGAAACGTATTTCATGGTAATGCACAAGGTAGCTCACAAGAGCTTGTAAAGCTTGCTGAATTTCCCATATTGAAAGATGGATATGTGGTGTAATTTACCAAGCTGTGGAAATCCAAAGAGAAAAGTGTGTACACTGCTTGCTATTTCAATGTGTTGTTTCTTTTGTTCTCAGTTTCACAGCAGGTGCAGACAGAGATTTCTCATTAGAATCGGCTGAGATGCAGGTGAGCTGGAGGTTACATCTAAATTCAGGCATTTGTATTCCACTGCAACACCCAGGGCGGCGACTGTTTATCGTGATGAGCAGATAGACTTGGCCTTGAACCAGGACCCCTGGCTTACCAGTCACATAAATCATTTGGTTTCTCAGAGACTATTCCAAACACACAGATCCCACCAGATTTAGACAGAGCAAGGACAATCTTGTCTGTACTAAAACCACATCAATATGTAGACTCAAAGAAATCACGCCTTTGGAGAATGGGAAAGAAAGAAAAAAAATATAAAAGATGAACAGAAAACTTTTATTCAAGCGATCAATAATGGAGCATGCAGTCATTATAGCATGGCCTACAATTTTCTCTACAGCTTTCCATCTAAATGAAGAATAAAAACTTGAAAGTGGAGTGGACACATTCTTCTAAAGGAAGCCTAAGAAATGCAGCTACATGAGGAAATCTTCCCATTAAACAGATTCAGACTAATATTATGTTTGTATACGAAAACCTTAGCAAATGTCATGATGTGATACACTGAACTAAGTATAAAGACTGGAAGTAGGAGTATCAGCTAGCCTGACCATATCGCTCAGGTAATCTGTTATCTTTTTATGTCAATTTTAGGCAGGACCTGTACATAAAGGGAGAGAAGGGAGGGTAGAACAAGGTTTGGAGGAAGGGTGATGAGGTGAAAGGAATAGAGAAGGCAAAGACACAACTGCAGATACATCACAAACTCTGCAGGCTGCCTGTTAAGAATTTTAAGTCAGTTGTGGACAAAGCCAACTTTTTTTACAGGTGTGGAAAATGTTGAAGGAGAGGGGCTTTATAAAACCTCTTTCTTACTGCCCAGCCTGCTTCTGCCCCTAACTTTCTTTGTATTGTATTTATCTATTTGTCTATTCAAGTCTTCCTTCATACATTTGCTATGTCTCCCTACATCTCTTTCTTTGCCTGTGCTTCTTGCAGAACCACAAGCACACAGAAAAAGGCAAGAATCTACTTACTTTCTCACATGCAGTAGACATGACATGCACGGACTCTTATGACTAAAATTGTCAAGCTTGTGTCAAAAAGAAATCTTAGAAAATATCTTGGCATGTTGATCTGAAACCATGTGCACCAAGAGCAGCCCAGGGGCACTTCTCAAAAGTATGAATCCCAGTACTCATCTACAGCTCCTCTGATCTCAGAACTGCTGTCATGTAATATCACAACTTTTTAACCAAATGTGATTAAGAAGTTGCTCCACTCTCATTAGAGAGCAAAACTGTTCTTTTACATAAGCAGTGGTACACGCAAACCTGAAAACTTGATTTAGCTTACACAGCACAGCATTACAGCAGTATTTAGATACTTTTTTGGCTTTTTGAAATACACTGAACTTGAATAACAATGATTATTAGGTAAAATAACAATAAATGGCATTGTGGCGACGTAGTTTAAAAGAAATAATACCAAAACAAAGTTAGATAAAAAATCAAAGATCACAAATTTTTCTCAACTACCCTCTATCCCTAGACTCTTGATCGTTTGGGCAAGTGGGAATCCTTAAATGCTGCAGATGGAGTCACATATGACGATATGAAGCCCTGGTTGCTCCCAGAAGTCTATGACCTGAATGCATTAGTTGGCATCTTTTCCATCACTCTGCCAGGCCTGCATTGTAGCCATTGGCACTCTTAACCTATTTCATTTTTGAGCTATTTCATGGAGTTTTGGTCTCAGCATAGTCTTTAGCAAGTGAAACACATGATCAGCTGTGGCAAAGTCGGATGTCAAGATTCAGAAAACAAAAACTAAATCCATGAAGCTTGTTGGTGGGGTTTTTTGTATGCTGGTGTTTGCCATTTGGCATCACTCTGAAAATAAAAATAGCAAGTTACTGTTCATCAAAAGTACAAAATGCAACTGAGTGAGAAGACTAAAGCTCTTAAGATAGCAATTTAACCACAGGAAGAGCCACAATACCATCACCATTGAATCATTATCCAAACATCTGCCATATTTCACAAACCAAGCAACCAACAATATCCAATCAGAGGCAGAGAAGGGACATCATTTGATTGACCAAGCAGGGAGGAAAGTGACTGCAGCAGAGTGAAGAGTCTGATGAGGTTTAAGTATTTAATAGGTTTACAAAAACCTTCAAATTTACTTGCTTGATCCCCATATGCTTTAAATTTTTGCTCTGGTCTCTTCCTTAAGTTTGTATTAAACATGATTCCTTTTAATTCTGTAAAAAGTACCGAAATGAGTCTTTATGTATTCATTAATTTGACCAGTTAGAAATATGCCTGGCTGATTCATTTGATTAATTGCAGCTCCCTTGACTGGCGTTTGTAAATTTTTGGCTTAGCACTTGTTTTGTATCAAGCTCAAAATAGCAAATACCTTCAGATTTTACTTGGTGAACGTATCATAAAAGATCTTATGAAACATCCAGGATGCTCAGTCTTTTTTCCACCCGACACTATTTGGCATCAAAACACTTAAACAATAATAACGCACTGCCTGATGGCCACGTGAGAGAAACTGGTGAAAGACAGCAGCATGGAGGTAAACAGAAACCTCTGTGGCCTTCTATTGCAGGGCCCGGGCCCTGAATGCAGTGGTTCACAATAGACACTTCACGCCTCGCTGTGTTTCAAACCGCAAATTCAGTCTCCGGCTCCTAAGTGTGGCCCTCTGTGACTCGGGCCATTCAAAAATGTAGACTCAGCCTCTCTGGCCCGCAGCACACATTCACAACAAGCGACCGCCTCAGAGCGATGACAAAGGAGAAACAGAAAGAATGCAGTGATAAACAGGACGACAGAAAGACAGAGG
The DNA here is from genome assembly GCA_037177055.1 of Atherinosoma microstoma. Classification (NCBI taxonomy): domain Eukaryota; kingdom Metazoa; phylum Chordata; class Actinopteri; order Atheriniformes; family Atherinidae; genus Atherinosoma; species Atherinosoma microstoma. The sequence goes on from JBBBVU010000010.1 coordinate 18,139,435, forward strand.
CAAAGAGGAGGTTTGAAACAGGCACGTAAATGGATAATCTGGGAGTGAGTGTGCACTCCCCTGCTGACAAAAATAAAACAACTATAGCATCAACAGAAGAGGCAGATGGGCTTCAAGCTGTCAGAGTCCTTTAACTCTCGGCTCAGCCTCATCACCTGACGCGGTGTGCTGCAAGGCCGAGGTGGAACCCTTCCTTCACACTCCAGTGGATGGTGGACAGGCATCGCTCTGTGTCACATCACTCACAGGGCATTAGATCAACTCCCTGCTGGATCATAGACACACTTTCAGCACAACCCAATGAGGGAGTGAGCCAAAGGTCATCAAGGGTTGTTTTAAAACCAATTCTCTGAGCTGTAATGCATCCTCAGACCTAATGCTTTAGCTTTTAATTCTGCTACTGCCATTAGGGAACTTTTCTACCTCTGCATGTTCCATTATGACACTTTATGTGTCAATAAGAGAGAGAGAGGACCCAGTCCAGGTTTAGGCTCTAAGTGCTATTTTGTGATTTCTAAGTATTGACGCCCACTGTCACAGCAGTGGTTGAGAATAAATAGGGTTTTGTTACCTTGACAACTATATGCATCAAAAGGCCAGTCGGAGCCTAGAAAACACTGCTTTGTTTTAATTCCTTGCCAAATCTTGCTGCCAAAATGGATGCTGACATGAAAACACTTTGCCAGTGGATAAATGGGAATCAAGCGAGTGGTGGCCTTTGCTCCACAGCTAGAAAAAACAGGATAGTAGATTGAGGACTCATGAGCTTTGTTTATGAAAGTGTTAACATTAACAACTTCACACTTTTGCAGTATAACAAATAAAGATGTTTCGACTGAGGAAATTTGCCAGGCATGGCAACAGACTGACATCTGTGTGTGTTTGCATCCTGAGGGAGCGGAAATGCCTCTGAGAAGAACGTTTGATTGTAAAAGACTGGAAGTTCACACTGTTTTGGAAACTGATGATATCAGAGGAGATGAGATGAAAAAAACAGAAACAAGGATTTAAAGTCACAAAGAAAGGTTTTCAACTTACCAGAGAGACCTAAATCCCCTCTCTCTTCTTCCTCCCTGGCTTGTCTGCTTCTTCGTCTGTAGTTTTCTTCAATCTGTTTAAACAAAAATGGAATATACAACATTTTGATTTCTCATTTTGCTTTAGGAAAAAATGCCGGGATTTTACACCAACTAGAAAATAGTATCAAATCTTTGGTAGAGATGTTTTTTTTTTGTTTTTTTTGTGTTTCTTTTCTGGGGGAGGGGGGGGGGGGTCACAGTATTCTGTTCATCCACTTCCCTCCACATTTATTTACATTTGTTTTTTCATATAATCAGTCGCCATCACACCACAGGATGCTCCAAAATGAAATCTCTCTTCATCAAAGGTTTGGTCTTTCAAATGTTTTTCGCATGTTTGATTATCTGTGAGGGTTCTGGCTCTTTGGAAATGCACTTAAAACACTCCCAACTGTGACACGATTTGGAGGTGAAAAGAAAGCAAACACCCAAGCTGTGTAAACCAGGGTGTGATCATGGATTTTCAGAAGCAACAGTGTGTAATCCAAGCTGATAGACAGAAAGGCCTGTAGCTGAGAGCTGGAGAAGAGACATCTCCTCCCCTCATCTTGCCCCTTGTCTTGTTTCATCTTCATGATCACTTCTTCCCTTAACCTCTCTATTTCTCTTTTTATTCCCTTACCTCTCCTTTCCCTTCTACCTCTTTTTCCTCATTTGCTGTCATCCTCACTCATATCCTCTTTCTTCTCAGAATGTTTCTTTTCCAATCTTCTCCACATTTTTTAATACCGTCTTAATTTTCCTCCTCTCTCCTCAATGCCCCCAGTGTTATCTCCTGCACTCTAACCTGCCATAACCAATCCTCTTTTCTTCCTTCATGTCGTCTCTTTTATGTCCTCTCCTACCCTCTGTGTCATCATTTTCTCAGCCTTAAGGTCAGGCCTCATGTAGGGCCACATACTGTGCAGAAAGTCATAGTACATCTGTTAGACTGCTATAAATATATTTGGGCATATCTAAAATAAAGACATTCTTCAACATCTCATGTTCTTCCAGAACATATCCTCTGCTCATGAAAATTTGGGGCACATATTCAAGGCAGCATGCAGGCATGATTTTAATAAGAATTTAGGATATGATGTATAAATGAACAGAAATATCTGTTTTCACATGACAGCTTCAGAACTATTTGGTCTGATAATTACATCCTTGGGCTGGAAAACAGACTCGTGGGTTACAAAAGGCTATGACACCCCAGTTATAAAACGTCTTGCATCATCTCTTTTATCTCCTCCTCTCATGGCCTGCACAAACAGTCATATCTTCAGTTTCCTTCATATCTGTCCTCTCCTTCTATCCCTTTCGTTCTTTCAGTGCAGACACCCTTTTTGAAACAATATGTAAATATGTTTTGATATTTTAATTTGAAAAAACAAAATCAAATGAGATGCAGGGAAAATTTGAATGAGGGGTCGCAGGTCAGAAAAGCCTCTCGCCTTTTGTCTTCAATAATCTCTGCATTTATTGTCTGTCAGATTTTGTTTTATATCAAACCCTCTTTTTTTTTTTTCCTGAAACTGTGTCACAGTGAACACAGACACACCCAAAGGAATTGACAGGCAAAATGATTGAAGAAGCCAATCCAATTTACTTCTAGCGAAGGCTTATCGACTTCAGTCTGCTGCTGAAAATAGGAATCTGGAAGCCCCACAGAGAGAAGCCACCGTTTCCACTTGGTTAAATAGGAACACTGCTTTCTTCACCACTTTGCAGATACAATTGTTAACTATAGCTTTACATTAACTCTCTTACATACAAGCAACCAGTGTGTTTCTTCAGTGTAATTCTTTTTCCATCATTCAATCCTGTTTTGTCATGCTGCTCTACCGAAGCCTGGGTTGTTTATTTCTATTATTTGTGCAATCCATAGATTTAAAAAACCGCACCTCGCACAATGGATATCTGATCCTCTCACAGCTCTGAATTTAAGAGGATTCTGACCCAGATTTTAAAAGAAAAAAACACCAACATAGATGTGATTCGCTCATAACATCAGATTACATTAATGCTGACACCTGTGCTGACTCCACACCCCATTGCAGAACGACTCTTCAACTCCACTCTTGATCAGCTCTTGCACTTCAGCCTTACAAGACCCAGCTCTTCATTTCAACTCCTCTGTACATTCCCAAAACAGCAACAGCTGAAACAGCTGATTGCAGCTGAGATTTCAGAATAAGACACAAAAACAAAGTGACCTTTCCACATCCTGTTTGAATTATCAGAATCCTGATCCCATCAAAAGCAGCCTCACCCCATGACACTGTACCAGCCACCCCTTCACCCCAACCCTGCCCTCAGACACCACAGAGTCAGTCCAGATCGGCTGCCATGGTGATAAGAAGAGGGAAGGAGGACTGAGACTGGAAATAGCCTGATATGATGCCAATGGTGGGCAACAAGCATGAGTACAAAACACCTCGCAGCAAGAGACAAAGTATCCCAAGTTCCTCAGGGCACACTCTCGTGTCATTCAGAGGACTCATGTCACAAGAAATGCAAAGCCTTATCTATGATGAATTGACAGTATGACAACATTTTACAACTAAAAATAACAAGTGGTTAGAGCAAGTCAACAGAGCAAATGTTGCACCATAAGTGAAAAGGATGCTGCCACTGATGCTGCAACTATTGCGCATCAACTTTCATTATATAGATAAGGTTTTATGTCCACTGTTTAATGTATTTATGCCTTTGCTAACATTCTTTAACAATCACTAAACCCCAAACTTATTATGTTGGATTATACAACATTTAAAAGAAAGATATTTCCCAAGGGAGTTTGTGGGCACCTAAACAGAGCTACAAGGAAAGTCAAGTGGTATTATGTACATTATGTGGGTGAAAACTTGACTTTAAATCCATAGTAGTGTTTCACTATATTTGTATAATGTTTGAATAAACAGTTTAAATAAGTTAATGTTTCCCCCCTGGGAATCCATCATGTAATTAAAGTTGTAAAACTGTGGAAACAATACAAAGATCTACAGCTATCTAAACAGGTATGCGCAATTTGTGTCAAAATATATGAATGTTTTGATTCAATACTATTGTATTTAGTAACAAAGGTCAAGTAAACATAGAAAATGTAGCTGAAAGACCTCAAAAACACAAATTTAAGTTATTAAAACCATTTATGTACAGATCAAATTGAGCTGATCAAATCTTCATTTTGTATACTAGTGAAAATCTCCCTCAATGTGCATCAGTTTGCTTTCCATTTGTCCTCTCATATGAAATATAACAAAGGTAAAAGTGAGATGTCAACAGGTCAAGCAAGCGTGGCTCACTGCAGATAATTCCAAGTAGTGTGGTCTCTAATGAGGTTGGTTTTCTCCTCCAGGCTGTCTTGTCATGATGAGTGTGCATGTGTGTGTGTGTGTGTGTGTGTGTGTGTGTGTGTGTGTGTGTGTGTGTGTGTGTGTGTGTGTGTG
>JBBBVU010000010.1:18144047-18163209 GCA_037177055.1 Atherinosoma microstoma
GTGTGTGTGTGTGTGTGTGTGTGTGTGTGTGTGTGTGTGTGTGTGTGTGTGTGTGTGTGTGTGTGTGTCAGATAGTGGAAGAGGGCTCAACACCAGTGAAGCAGCCTGTGGGTTTAATTTTAGTCGTGTCTAATGAGAGGCTGAGGGTAGCTATAGATGATACCGCCATCCCGATGATGCGCCATTACGGCCAAAGAGAGAAAAAATAATCAGAGGGGAAACACGCTCTTTCTTTACTTATGAGAAATTTCCATCAGACGACATGGTTTGTTGGGACACAGATCTGCTGTCTTTTGTTACTACACTGAAGGTAAGCTTGCTCTCAGCAGAGTAAACAGCAGAATAAAGAGGATTTGTTAATGTGCACATTTTGAAAAAGTGCAAACGATTAATACTGCAGCGGACTGTGAGAGCTCTTCTGGATGTCTCACTGCAAAAACATACTTAAAGCCTTAACTGTCAACATCAACTGATGATTATATTCTTGTTGTTTACAGTTTAAACTAAAATGATGAATAGATAAATCATATTATGACCAAGGCTTTCAATTTAGAACAGTTGAGAAACTCAGACTGGGAATGTTTAATAATTCAGTCTATTTAAACATGAAAAGATTTGGGTAAATGACCCAGTCTAAAAACTAAAAATAAAACATTTTTTGATCCATTTTCTTCACTGAGCAGTAATCTTAAAAATTTAAATATCTAATTCACAATTAAATAAAGTAAATCAGACCAACACATTTTAACAACAGAGATGTCTGAACAGTCTTTTTTACATGTGCTTTTTTCTATTTTTCATTATATAAATGATTACACACTAACCAAATACAAAATATGTTTTCAGCTTGTTTAATCTATGGACTAATTGTGTCTGTAATTATGCTGGAGGTTTCAACAAATTAAGAGAAATGAAACACATTAATGAGCTCTAACAAGAAGTTTGCCTGGGTGACCACCTCCTGATATGAGAGGAAAAAAAGCTGTATTGTAAACCATCTATATGGCCTTTAGATAAATTTAAAAAAAAGAAAAGAGTAGACCTCACCTTTTTGTCTGTATGTATCATTAAGGACAAATCCCCTCAGCTTGTACATTTGTTGCATGAGAGAAGCTCAGCTGTCATAATCCCAGTGGCTGTGTTCCTCGATGTATCTGCTGTGACTGAGTGACAGTAAAGAGAGGAGCTGATTCCCTCACAAAATCAGCTCCCCACCCACTAATACACCCACAAGCCCCCTCCCTCCCCCTCCCCCTCCTCCCACAAACCCTCCCCTCTCACACTGGGATTAAAACAACCTTTTGTCTCTCCACAATAGGGGTTAAACATTTCCTGGTATCACACGAACAGCTACCAGAATCCACAAAGTTACCAGGTTGGGTTTTTTTGTGGCCATGCATGAAACATTCAGAAAGTTGTTTGTTTTCTATCAGGCACACCCATTGGCAGAACAAGGAGAGGACAGTGTGTTAACATCCTGCTGTTGGAACTTGGCACAGCATAAAAGCAAAACTGACACTATAATTTCATGTTAAATCTAACAGCCACCAGAATACGGCAAAACAACTGTCAGCTGTGCCGATTGTGCTCGAGTCAATGCGGCCCTCTGGATGTTCAATGGAGGGTGGAGATGGAGGAGAGAACAAGCAGCTACGTGAATAAAAAGAAATAGCCTCAAGGCACATCCTAAGGACTTCCTTTCCCATACAGTAAGAAACCAAAGAAAGTGCTCACCTACACTCAACAGATGTCCCCATGCAATCTAATCTAGTTGACTCAGTGAGGGGAAGCTTATTTATTGCCGACTCCTCACTGGTATTATTGGAGCCCTTTTTAAAAGAATGGATGTGGAAAGTCTTTTGGCGTCTGTTAGCTGTGGTTGCAGAGGGCAACAATGGTTTCAAAGAGTGGCTTTTCTCTGCACCCGGCCTTAAATAACACTCCTCTCCCAACAAAAGCACAGAAAATGTAACATTATCTGCATCAAAGAACACTGTCCGTCCCACTCAACAATGACTTAACTCTTATATCCAAAAAGCACATTTATCCACATCTTTTCCTCTCAATTGTAGCTCTGTTAAGGACATTTACTTCTACATCTACGTACCGATTTGGAGTATTTAGTTTATGTATTTCCATTTTATTTCAAAGCAGTTATTAATTTACAGCTGCTGTTTAAAGTTACTATTCAGGATCAGATTTAACAAAAAACTATTGATTCTCATCCTCAAATGCCCTGTAAATTTTGAATTAATGCAATGACTTACAAAAGAAAAAAAAGGTATGAAAATAGTTATTAAAATGAGAGATTTGTGTCCCAAGATTCTGTTTTTCCATCTTTAGACCCAACAAACCATGACAAAAATACCACAGATTCAGACCCGTAAAGGGATTCAAAGTGTTCAAGTGTTTAGGAATCACTGATTTGACACTACTTAAGATAAAGTACATGTTTTACATCCACTCGAAAAAGTTTGGAAAATGGACACTGCACTCACCACACCGTCTCACTTATTTTTGCCAAGTTCCTGGATGCCAACGGAATCTTAATTATGTTGAACAATCCCATACACACTTACTGAGTGAGCCAAGATAACATATTACTGATGGACATTTTCAGATGGTACTAAATGTATCAATAATCGGCCTTGAGGTATTTAGTAGTTTCTAACTAGCAATCAAATTTCCCAGATCTAATTAATCTATGGTCTTCAACTACATATGAAAAAAATAAAATAAATCATCACTTGTTCTTTTTATATCTATTCTGTTTTTTTGTTTTTTTTTTACTTCCATTCAACGAGCCTCCCCTGAAACTGTTTGCAGCCCATCCGGAAAGGCCTCTGATCTTAAGTAGAGACCAAATTTGCATTCACAGGTGGACAGGCTGGTAGCATCCGCTGCCAACTTTTCCCTCAATCCAGCATGTGTGTTTCTGTTTGGGACAGTAGTTGGTTTACACTTTTTGTTCAGTGTTTGATTAGATTTAGGCAACATAGCGAATTACTTGGTTACCGTTAAGATCATGTTTTAGGTTCGATTGAAACCTTTCAGTAACAGCAGCAGAAATTTTACTGGCACTTTGTCACACAGTAGCAGGAGGTAGTCTGAGCTGCTTTCTGTTGATCAGAGATGAGAACTGGAGATAATGATCTACACCCAGTGAGACAACAAGCCACAAGGCTCATGACATTCACAAGTTGCTGATAATGCTTCTTCAGTTTCACTTCTATAGGATTTTTCTGTATCTCTCCATTTTCTAACTGGTATTTAAATGTCTGAGTGAATCTTCAATCACTGCTCCATTGTTTGCACGCTTCTTATGAAAAGACATTTAATAATCCTACAAATTTGCATGAAACCTGTGTGCACTAGAGGGGTGTGCAAAATGGCCTCACATCATGCTCACTGCAGCAAATTTATAACTTCCACAGAGTTTCAGTGATGAATCCTTCAGCCTGCAGGCTGCTATAGACCATCTGTGCTGCAGTTTCATTTTCATTCAGTAATGAACAGCTTCTGACATTCTATATGTAAACATAACTCAGCATGTAAAGCTTTCTCAGCATCTAACAACAACACATGAAGCGTCATTAATTTAAAAAATGGATCATAAATAAAAGCTTTCATTGAAGCAGGCGTCTTTCAGAAAAATGATGGATAGTGCTGGAGTGTATGGATTATAGTATGAAATGAGTGAAAGGGCTATATTTCTCTGAACGAGAGGCGTGATTGACCAAGTCTAATGGGCATTATTTCTGCACACTGACTCTGTAGAGCAGAGACACTGGGCGATCCCCACCGGCCCATTGCTCCTTCAGACACACACTGAGACGGGACCGACGCCCTCCCTGCTCTTTGTCACGACACCAATAGAAGAACAATATTTCAATGGCAACTTTTAACAGAGCAAAGTTCGTGCAGCAGTCTACACTGCCTAACTGGAGCTGCAAACTGCACACATTTGTGTGTGCGTGGGTGGGAGGGTGTGTGGGTGTATGTGGCGAGAACTCCTTTTGAGCTTCCTATTCAGAAATGTGAATGGGAGTGAAATATGATTGGCTCAGGGTAAGAATAAGGGGCTGGGTTCACGAGGCTATCAAGGCAGGGTGGGGGGACACTTGCAAAATACCTCAACAGAAGAAGACAAGCATGGATGATTTAGTGCTCTAAAGTTTGCTACTGGCACATCCTCCAAGTAATCTTTTTACGGTTGTTTGTTTAGACATAACTTTTACAATATGGTTTTCTGTCTTGGTTCCAGGTCATGTTGAGTAAACAACTATTTCAATTTCAATTCTTCTCTATGGTTAAATAAAAGGTGACAGTGGCTTGACAAAACAGGACAGCAGTGTCCTCTGGCAATCGCTTTTGCTTTGCCCTCATCCATGTCTGAATCAATTTTAGTCTTGTTAACTCTGTCTGAACTCATTACAACACAATAACAACGAGGAGGTCAGGAGTCCTGAGGTATTGCATAGTAAGACGGTCATTGTGATGCGAGGTATCTGGTTAACTATCAAAGCAGATACATGTGGGTGAAGGAATTTCACTTTATGAAAACAAGGTTTTGCATCAAGCTGCACTGATCAGACAGGAATCAGATTCAGCTCAGAGGACGATGAGGAAAACAAAGCAGACGGGGTCTTAAGGGAATTTACATGAATTACAGCAAGACACCCATAGGGACGGCCACGACCTCTCCTCAGCTTTTTGAAACCAAACAACAACCCGATCCCACCCATCGTCACACACACTCTCACACAGGCACAAAGACACATTGGTGGAGAATGGTGTGACTGGTTTCCATGGTGCCATGAGGCTCACTGACAGGGCTGGAGTGTTAACATGCTCACAAACAACAGAGAAGATGATGGAGAGAAAAAGAAAAGGACAGACGGAGAGAGAGAGGCAGAGAGAGAGCAGTAAAAGAAACAAAGCGAGTGTAGTATAGGAGAGATTTACCACACACAGACAGCAGACCATCCCTGAGGTTAAGGACCTGTAGGTATCGTATTTCTTCTTAACTCAAAGAACTTCACTGACACAACTGAAAACACACAAGAGTTCAACTTAACAGAAGCCAAAGTGGCGACAGGCACTTTGTTTCTTTCCCTGAGTGTTTACAGCTTTACTCTTGGTGACTGTAGTCTAAATTATGAAGGAAAAATTCCCTTTCATTAAATTTTTTCCCACTATAAGTAGTTTTGAAATCATTTCTAGCATGCAGAACAATGTTGTACTCAACAGGTTAACAGCAGAGACCTGGGAAAACATTTGCTTCAGCTGTAAAAACATACTAGAAATACTCTTTAGTTTTCATTCATTTGGCACAAATAATGGTATTTTAGCTTAACGTTTTTTGTTTGGTCTTTTCAATGTGAAACCGAGCTGACTGACAAGGAAAACAATGATGAAGAAATCACTGAAAACATGCTTAAAGATGAGGACGATCGGATATCGGATGAATGAGGATGAAAGAATCGACTGAAATATTTGTTTGTTTTGAAGCTGCTGGCTAATAGTACACACTCAGAGACGTTTGCTACAAAGATCTCTGCTTTGTGTCAGTGGAAGTTCACGGTAAGCTTCAGGATCAAATGTTTGCTTATACAGATTAAAGTAGTGGCTGTAATATAATATAATAATGTAAAATGAACATCATAAATCACACAAGCAAGTTTATTACTTTTAACTGTATCAACAGATACAACCCGATTTCAAGAAAAGTTGGGACATTTTCTAAATGTGAACATTGAAAACAAAAATTCCTTCAAATTATATGAGCCAACGTTTTAGTCAAAACAGAACATTCATAACATTTGTCTAAACTGAGAAATCTTACAATTGTATGCACAAAAGGAGCTCACGTCAAATGTAATGCTTGCTAAAGGTCTCAAAATAGTTGGCACCGGGGCAACACATGGCTGAAAAAACAATAAAGTTCAAAAAGATTTAGTTGGAAAAAATTTAGTAAGTTATTAATTTAATTGATATCATCATCAGCATCTGCGTTCAACAAATTGACTCAAAGGAGGAGAGAAGTGTGGAGGCCATAAGCGTAGGTCTCTGGGAAGTTGTATCCATCCACAGACTTCTTGTCACCCAGAAAACAGGAAAGACTCACGTTGCTGTTTGATTGTTTCCTTTTGACTGGAAACTGAAACCAAGTGCAGCTCAGTGCAGCGTTTCTGTGGATCCATGGTTTAAAAAGGAAAGCTGGCCCCAAAAAAGTCGCATTGGCCTGTGCATCCATGTATTCTAGAGAGCTAATTTGATATGTCATCTCAGAATGCATTGCACAAGTAAAATAATGGCGACCTCCGTAGGTCAGAAACGTACTAAATACAAATTACTAAAATTTTCACGTTAGAAACAATTCATTTCAACAGGGCAGAAACTGAATGTTAAGGCCAAAACATGCTAATAGCTGGGGTTCCTTTTCAAAATTTTTGATTGTGCCAGATATACTATATGTGCACACAATGAATTTCATTGTCTTCCGAAACCTGGGAGGATGCTACTGGTTTGTAATATCGACAATAATCAGCAACAAGATATGCATCTTTCAGGCTGAGAAGGAGATGGTGGCAGCAAGGATGCAGGAATTTGAAGGTGCTAAATGTCCACAGGAACTTTTAGGCCAAACAGTTCCAAGGACCTGAGATTAACTGAATATTAAGTATTGGAGTAAAATTCCTACAAACAAAATTGTTCCCAGATGTTGTGAAGTGGGCATAGAAAAAGAGGGGGTACTTCCTGCAACACTACAAAGAGGTTACTGAAGTCTGTGAGAACGTAATGTACGAGTAGTTACTGCTCATTTTCTCATTTACCAAAATTTTCATATAGATTTGTTCCACAAATGACATCTGCTCCAATTCATAGCAGTGTATTCTGCAGAGCTGTTGTTGAGGACATTGAAGATTCAGAGAGACAAAACATCTGCAGCACTTAAATAATCATCTGAGTTGTCAAGAAGCAGATAATGTTATAAAAAACTATACCACCTTATTTAAGGGAAAATCTGAAATCAGCACATAATGGTTTTAATAAAGTCCCCTCTTCCTCAGGAAAACTATAAGACAAGTTGTAATAAACCAGATTCTCCTTTAAGTTTTGGCATTCTAGCCCGGTGGACATCACAAGCTCTGTACGCATCACTGTTTGCATTACTGTGTTTTAATATTTGCTGTTAACACTGCTTCTGTTTATATGTAGTATTCCCGGAAGCCTCTTTATGTTTGCTTTTATCATCCCTGTTCTTGTTTTTTTTATGTTGTGCAGCTTCTCTGTGGAACAAAAAATAGTTTTAACATTATGCCGTTATTTCCAGTTTATCCTTTTAAACTATGTCCAGAATTAATGTCTGACTAAGAAATTCTACTGCAACATTACTGTTGTTTGACATGCACTGTTTTATGAGAAAAAACCTCTCTCATTGTTAGCTAACCATCTTTAAGTCAATGACTTTGAGCAACATGCCAACAGCAACCATAAAGCATACAGCAATATGGCAACCATTCATGTGGTAATGAAGCAGGAGAGGAAGCTTTGCAGCCTGCTTTGACACAGTGTGTGCATGGGGCTTGCCTCCAAATGCAGAGCATACCAGCTGAGGACATGAGGGGAGATGGAAGACATCCAAGAGTTTTCTGCAGCAGAGAAAAAAGAGAGGCCCACTGAGCAGGTCTCCTCCTCTATATGCTCCGTACTGTCACCCATAAGAAGATCATCCTCAGTCCAGTGAGCAGCGAGCATCCGCGAGTGTCAATAAACACACACACTCTCTGTCTCTCTCTCTCTCTCTCTCTCCCAGTATGTATGACTGCTGATCCCTGCATCCATATGTGTCCACAGAAGGCGTAGGCATGTGTGCCCCTCCTTTGCTTTCCCACCAGGACCAATTTCCATCCGCCGTCTGTGTGAGAGTGCGCGATCGATGCTGCACGGGGAGCTTCATCCATGCTGTTCATTACTGCTGGCAACGCTATGGCCATAAGCAAAACAACCTGCCCCATTGATGCATTGCACACAAACCAGAGTTGGGTGGATGGACAGCATTTCATCTAATACTGAGCTTAAACATTAACTCTTTAGTTCACAAGCAGTGACAGGGAATAACAGAACTTGCGTCACAATTGTCAGTGGTGATCTACTTTCAATAGTCCTCATTAGTTTCATGAGCCAACCACAACAACAGCTGAAGGATCTTGGTGTCTCCAGAAGCCATCTTTGAAGTGCATGTTTGTGGCAGCAGGAGGGGAATGAGATTTTTCATCTTCCCTCCTTCTTCTTGTTGTCTTCATCCTCACCCACGCTGTGTTCCCAGCTCATATACCACCTGTCAACTCAACACAGACCCAACCTCTAAAGACAGTACAAGAGCATAAACAAATAGAGACAAACAGTTTGGCATAAAGGTTCATTTGTAGAAAAGACGTGTAAAAAAATAAGTGCCTCAAGCTACCTAAAAAGTTATAGAATGCACAATAAGAATGTCGGGCTCTCCAGGAGTCAGGGCTTGAAAACAAAAGGACAAAAGTAAATAAATAACAGGCATATAACTCAATATGTGTGTCACCCTCTTTTCAAGTATGAAGCCCTTCTGGCCTTGCATTACATTTGCAGCCTGCAGTGAATGAGCACAGAAAGGTAACAAAGACTACTTCCTACACACTGAATAAAAGCTTTACCTCATACACACAAATACACGCCTGTGCAGAGACCAGATGGCAAAGCAAAAGCTAAGACAAAAAAAACTGGAACCAACTGCAAATACTTTATCTTCAGCTGTTTTTCCCCATCAGCACTAAAGACAAAATTAGTAGCTTTTTCTTGAGTCCAAAAAACTGACAATGTGGTCTTTTCCTGCTCTAAAATAAAATCTACACTGCGCTCAATGTCTCGACAGAAAAAAAAGTCTGACAAAAGAACAACTTAATTAATTTCCCTCTAAAAGGGATAAATAAAGTATTTTTCATTTCATTTTATTCATTTCAACTTCTGTTCACTCGATGGATGCAGATTTTTTTTTATAAGTCAAACAAGCTGCGTTGGTGAGATGGGAGTGTCAGTGATAAGAAGAGGTGTTCTTTGGTGAAGGAGACAGCATGAAGGTTGTAATCTGTCTCTCTATAGTAGACTGATTCACACACATACACACACGCTCGTCGTGTTGCTGCAGGTGCTGGAAAAAATGTGGAGCGGGAGAGGTAAAAGGATGGGAAATATATGAGAGATAAGGTGTGCCAAAGGCTGAAGCAAATGAAAGGAGTCGAAGTAAAAAGGAAAGTGAAGGTGTGTAGGTGCTGGCTAGGTTGCTTGTGTGTGTTTGTTTGTGTGTCTAGGTGATAGTATGTATTCATGTGTGTGTGTGTGTAATCGTGAGAAGGGAAAAGGGTGTGCACGTTTCTGCATCAAGTTAGCAAAGCTATGTGTGAGGTTGTATGTCTGGTTGGCATCTGAGCAACACTGAAAGATCAATTCCCTTTTATATGTGTGTGTGTATGTGTGTATGTGTATCATAAATTCTCAAACAGCGTAATCTACACCACCTCGATTTAACGAAACTATTAAGAGCCTTTCATTGGAAAAGTACTGCAGTGTTTAGTATGTTTCAGCTGGAAACTTTGTCTAACTCGAACTGATGTGGTGAGTAGCTTCTTCTTCATAAAACAACCGAGTCAGAGTCCTGTGGTTGTGGAAGAGATGCTACTCTGTATATATGGAGACGGCCCAAAAAATTTTATTGTGTTAAGATTATCAAAACTGAAAGGATTGTAGTGAGCCATAATCTCAGAGGAAGAAAAATCCTAGATGATCTGAGATGGTGACATCAAATCAAAGGAAATCATCTCATCAGTAAAACTCATGAGTGTTTAATGGTGAAGTTTAGAGCATTTCCACACAACAAGTGAAGACAGCTCAGTGTATGTGAGGTAAAAATCTATATAGCCTTGAGAAAAACACTTATAAATGAGGCTTCAGTTTGCCATGGGAGGAGAAAAGTTGAGGTCTGGAATAATTTAAAAAGATCATTTGGTCTGATATGTCCAGACTTACCCTGTTCCAGAGTAACAGGTGCATGAGAGTAGATGACATGTTGCTCTCATTATACCTAGTGCATTCTGTATAAATCTTTGGGGGCAGCGTTATGATCTAATGTTGCTTTAGCTGGTCATCTGACTACATTAAAATACTTAAAGACCTTTTTTTTTTTTCCATAAATAGATTTGTTCTTTCCTGATGACACAGACATATTCCACAATGACATTGCCAGGATTCATCAGGCTCAAATTGTGAAAGATTAGAGACGATGCAACATCACTTTCACTTATAGATTGTAACTCTCAGAGACTTTAACCCCACTGAGAATCTTTGGGATGTGGTAGTGAAGATTTTATGCTACTGTCCAATTCTCCCATCATCTGAACAAGATCTTCAAATTACTGCAACTCTGAACAGAAAGAAATGCAACATTGCATAAGCTTGTCAAATGATGCAAAAGTGAATGTGTGCCATAATCATAGCTATAAATAGACCCAGAGATTTTTTTTGTATGTGTATGTAGTGTTTATTCAGCACAAACAAATAGAGGCCAAGTAAAAACACAGAAGTAAAATTACCTGTAAAATGGTTTGTTGTTCATTTTGACAACTTCATTAATTACCCACCTGTTTTTGTGTGTTGTGTGTTACTGCAATACTGAGGATTGTGTAAGAAGATGGACTCAGCGTAGCATTACATTTGCTCTCATTCACTGGTGTTCAGGCTTTTCATCCAGCTATACTTCATCAGTTCTGTTTTCCCACGCTGTTAAACTCCCCTTAATCTTAATTCTGTCATCGGTACTCCGGTCCAATGGTCTTTTTGCTTGCTACTTTTTGGGCCAATCAGTCTGATCCTTCCATTCCTTAAAACTCTCTTGTGCTTCATTGTTCTCCTTCCTGGGTGACTCTTGTGCAACCCACCACATCTCCATCTCATCCTTTTCCTGATGCCTGATGAGCCTAACTCAACATGTACTACCAGTGCCTGAACTTCTCAGGATTCCATCCAATCCTCTTCCTTTTTTTCTTGCCACTGCTTCTGCGAGACTATACATCATATCGTCCAGCTAACAGCCAAACAAAATAAATATTTGAAATTGCTCTTTTAAATATGAATACATTTAAACCCATTTTTTCAACTGATTTCTCATTTTTGAAATTGTTTCTCTTTTATATTTGTATGTCTTTAAAGCAACCAGGAAGAGATGTTTTGTAACAGTCTTTACATCCAGCTAAACCCAATAAAAATGTTATCAGATCAGTCTGTTGAGCTGGCAGTCAGTCCCCATTTATTTTTGTTTGTATCATATGCCTCTGCTTGACAGCAGGACTTGTAGTGATCATCATTTTTTTATTTTTTAACCATTTTCTGTTCAGTTCATTTACATGCAAATTCACATTCTCATTCAAGGCATACAGCATGCCTTAAATCTCATATCAGTATCAATCCATGGCCAATTCATCACATATCTAGGCTGTCAGTGCCTACCATCAGATATCGCTCACATTTTTTATTACAAATTGTACTGGCAGATCATCAAACAACAATGTTTCTAATAAATCTAAAAGAAACAAAGGTTCTTTTTTTTCTAAAATAGGCTTGCTCTATGTAACAAAGTGGGGTAAATATAGAAATAAACCATAATTTGTGTAATATAGTAAATAATCAAAACCAGGTGCTGTCTGGCCGTCCCCTGTTTGCAGAAGCCTGTGTTTTCTAATTGGCTCAGTGGAGGAAGACCACACAGTCCTCCATTCCTCCCAAGAGTCCTCTATCCCTCCCTCACCCTCTGCCTTCTTCCTCTACCTCCCTCTTTCTCCTTCATGTACCTCTCTCTTCCTCCACTGTCTATCCCTTCCCATAGCCCATGTTCTTTGGTGCAGGTGACAGCACAGGGACAATGGGATGATATCACCGGTCGACTCCAAGTCTGCGTCGCTGGTCTGCGTTCTGCACAATAACAAACTGCAGCAGCATGAGTGCGGCATGATGCAAAGTTTTTTGTGAAAGAAAGGGAAACAGAGTGAGAGAAGAAAGAAGAAAGAGGGAGAGAAAATGACAAGCTGACCTGCTCAACGGATTGAGGGAAAAGGGAGGGGAGACATGGAGGAGACAGATGCAGCCTTCACTCTCATGGTCAACATGTGTATGCGAGGTATACACCGAGCCTGTGTGCCTGTACTGTAGCCGTGTGTGGGCAGTACTGCAGACTGGGCTGCCTGTTAATTACAGCACTACTCTCTTCTCCTCTTCCTCCTCCTCCCTGACAGTAAGACACACAGACTACAAACAGCACATGCCACACCTGCCATGAGGCAGATTGGATTTACACTGCATTAATAATTCAACCTCACAGATATCCAAGAAAAACACACACAAACACATCGAATATGGTTTACATTTAGAAGAGGCCGAAAAGAGGTCACAAACTGTAGAAACACAGTGATACTGAGAGAGGCAGAAATATTTGCTGTTTCATGCGTGTGCCTGCATCCTTACACCACTAACTACCTAGCTGATCAAACCAGGTATAAGCTTCGTAAACACAAACAATGGGAAGACTTTTGGCAGTGAAGCTGTTCTATTCTTAGAAACACCTGATTAAAAACATCTCTCAGCTTCTTATTCTCAAAAAATCTGAAGCAGGTCGAGCTCACACTGAGGAGGAGAAGCTTTCATCTTCAGCACAGTGTTACGCATGAGCCAGAATTTCAGCCGGCCTTGATGTAGCAGCTGAGTACGAAATGCAAATGCACTTCTGGTATTTTTGTTTTTGGTTGTTGTTTTCAACAATCAGCCAGGACTCATTCTTCAGCTGTGTGATTATATGTGGACAGATATTAGTGCTGAAGAATCCCGCACCCTGTATATTGACCAAGATTTGATGTATTTTCTTGGTTTGAAGGATGTATATTATCAATTTAGCAGTCAGTTTTGTGGTGATTAACTTTGATGGTTTTAACTCGATATACATTATGCATGGGAAGCAAAGTGAGATTGGCTGCAACAACTGTAGTTTTATGTAAAAGAGTTATGTAGTTGAAATACTGAGGAAATGCAACTCCTACTACAGTTAATATAAATATATTGGTGATTATAAATGCCAGTCCCATTCAGTTATACTCTTCAGCGAAAAGCTTATATGTCACTGTGCAGGAATGCCTTCTTTTGGCAAGTTTTTAAACAGTATAGGTCAGCTGTTGGGACAAACTGGAGTGCAACACCATCAACGGTTAGTTAATTTATGATGAGCTGGCTCTAAATGTGGACACGCACTTATTTGGCATTATTTGGCAATATTCCAACCATGAATATTTTTTGTGGTAGCTCTCTCATTTGAGCTTGTATCTCTTCATCTTGCAAACAAAAGCACCCATTGCTCCAAGCAACCTCAGTCTACGCTGGCATGCAACAAGCTGAACATGCTAGGGCAGGGGGGCATGTTGCTGTACAAGAACATCTTTTCAATAAACAGCAGTGACTTGTCATACAGTATAATGTTGGACTGACTGAATATTACCTGCAATACCTATATTTTGCCACCTATAATACAAGGTAATTGTTTTCAAAGAAGTCGATCCTTCCATTCAAATAAACCTGAGTTCAGGATACAACTCTCATACAGACCTGACTGCAACTCAAATGGCTCCTGGATTAAAGTGATCACTTAATGGATTCAAATGCTCTCGTATAAATGTGTTTAGCAACCTTTGGTATATACAGTGGAAAAGCTCATATATTGATCAAATGATCCCATTAGCATTTTCAACCAAGCCTTTATTGGAAACACTTTAAAATGTTTTGAGAAAATGGATCCCCTGCACTGCCAGCATGGGATAATGCACTTATAGAGGATACATGCTTCCATTAGGTGCAAACATGCAAACATAAACAAAATGTGTAACCTTGGGGAGTACAGTCTGTATATCTGGACACACATACCGTATTACACTGCCATTCCTTGTGAATTCTTAAGATGGGAATGTGAATATTTTCTTGGTTGAAGTAATTTATTCACTTGGATGTTAAGCACAGAAGGGGGGCAAGAATTTTAAGGAGTGAGTAACAATTGGGCTTTTCTTTCCAAAGAACTGCATAATTATTGGGGTTAATTCAACTCAGAGCTTGAACGCTATTGTCTTTGAATATAGCTGCCACCGCTTAAATGAATAAATTAGTGACAAAACGAAGCTTTGCCTGAATGCACAATCTTGGAGGCACTGGCTCCGAGGATAAGAAGTAGCAGGGAGGAAAAAGCCTTCACTTGATTTGCTGGAGACAACAGCTTTATGATTTAGAGGCATTTGGGCCTGAGTTGACTCAGTGAGGTGATTTCTCTGGTATCTGTGTTACATGCTAACTTATTCCCAACCGAGAGGGATTTCACATAGCTTTCACTGCATTTGTGTAAGACTTGGTGGTCTGTATTCATGGTGATTCTTGATAAGCAAAATTAACAGTTTCTACAGTCGTGACAAGATGACTTGTACTCTTCAGGGAAATAAAATAACAAAATGAAACTTGGTAAAATAAGTAAGATGGCAGCAGTCTGGCATGATAAGAAAAGTAATGAAATGTTTTTATGATGAACAGATCAAAGGTTGACTTGAGGGGATTTGTTAGGAGAAGGGTATGTTGACAGATGTGTTTTCTCTCTTACTTATACACAGCACACATCTTTTAAGGAGAGTCCGGATAAAGAAATGGTGTGATTTATTTATGTAATTTTTTTTTCATGAAAAATGAGATGTGAATTTCTCTTTTTTTTTCCCTTTAGCTAATGCTAATGTTTAGGCTGGATGTTTTGGGTAAAGTTAATGGGAAAAACTGTCACATTATAAGATTGCTATTAGAATTCAAATTGTCAGGTTTTAGCATTGCTTACTGAGAAAACTAGGACCTTTATGTAGTTTTTTTGCCACCAAAAAAGAACCATTTTATTGCATGTTGGTTTTATTGTGCAGCTAGCATTTAGTCATTTTTGACATGTGGCCGAATGTTGCCAATGTTGTAGAGCTGGGATCAGGTTGCAAGTCCCTCTCCATTTTGAAATAGGCCAGAGCCTTAAAAGTCTGACAAACATCATGATTTATTAAAGAATTGGACGAAGCTCCATTCCGTTCTTTCTCCAAGAGAAGTAAAGATGGAGAATCATGGAACTGGTCACACAGGAAGCATGTTAGCAACAGCAGAAAGGAGGAAGCTTCTGGCTGTTCATCTCAAACTGGACAACAGCTGCTGTATCTTCATTACACCTTTCTCCACCTACCCTTGACACCCCATCTCATCCTCTTTTCCCCATTTCCTGCTTCCAAACCTCTCTTCACATGTTACCCTTGACATGCCTCACCCAACACTCCTCTTCACCACCTCTCTTAAATTTTTCTACACCGCGTCTCCTCAACGTAACCCCCACCTGTCCACCCCTCTACCTTCATTCCATCACCCTCACCCTCTTTTTCACTTTTATTCTTTTGAAGGCAGAAATTTAGCTCAGTGATTAGCTCCGGAACCTTGTTTCTGACAACCAGATGTTCCTTGTGCTCTTCCCCAATAACCATAAAAAAAGACAACACAGCGCTATTTCACCAGTGTATAAACACTGGTGGTTAACATTCAAAAAAGCTAAATTCTAATATCCCCAATTATTACAATCAGAATACACAACGTGTAACGGATTAAATGGGAGATGTTACAGTCTGAACTAAACTATTCACATCCTTGGAGTCATGCTGCTAAAAATGAACAAGACATATTGTATTTATTCAAAAAACTAATAGAGGTTCTGCTTATTCATTTTTACTAGAAGCAGCAGCAGCACTAAGTGAGTGGGTTCAGTTTCACATTCACCAAACTCCGACCGCAGATGAAATAATTTAAATCAAAGGTTTATACTTCACTTTAACATCCACTGGTGAATCCTCCTCTGAGGTGGAACTAAGATGTCCCTATGTGGGCTCCTGCGTGTGTCATTGCTGTTTTTTTCTTTTCCAAGGCTCTCGACATTAATGATGTGCATCCTTGACATGACAGATGACCAGTCGGAGGCCTCAGAGAGCCCTTGTCAGGCAGGATAATCCCTCTGAGTGGTGCTGAGAGGCCAAAGAGACCTTAGGTTCAGGAGTAGCTCTGAGTGCTCTCTGTCTCCAACATTCCCCTTGAAGGCCTTCATTTCATCTGATGGGGCATGAGTCTGACTGTAAGAAGAGACTGACCAACTATCCTGTCTGCTAGGTTACATCTGGCCTTTCCTGATCCCTCTCTGCTTGAGAGCTTCGTTAGCAACTAAGAACATTCCCAACAGACAACCATTAAGTCTGACAACAGGGCTGGTTTAACACTGCTGCAGTTGTTCCTCAGAGTTGGGGATGCAAAGGTGCATCAAATTGCAAGCCCTGAGGGCAGAAAACTTTGAACAAGAGGAGTCTCTTTAAATTACAGCCAACAAACAGTAACTTCAGAGAATATAGGTAGCAAACACACAAAGAAAGCCAATCATTTAACTGCAGGGCTTGTCTGTTCCACCAGATAAACCTCTATCAGTAAAGCCTTTTTCAGTTAACTTCTCAGATCTTGATTTGTTAATGTCAGAAATAGGTTTCAAAAGATCAGCATCCTTATCTGAGATGAAACCTGCCAGAACTTTATAGCTCAACGACTGGTAGTGCAAGAAATGCACCAAAATTAGTTTCACAGCAATAAATAGCTCAGATTGTGATCTTTTTCTAGATAGACAAGAATTTAAACAGCAACTTTTCTCTCTGCCGATCAGCTACGGGTGCAACTGCTGACAAGCTCATTTGGTGTCACAGTAATCACTGTATTCAAAAAGTATAAAAAGCCCCGGCCTTGGAAGAATAGCCTGGATCAGCACTTTATTCTGCATTTTCTCTCTCCATGCAGTGATCACAATGCCAGTTCAAGCAATCCGCTCTTTTTCCTTCCAGTGTATACTCATTATGGAGTGGCAAGTCAAAAAGCCCCACACAGTGGCAGGCATCCTGATCCCGGTGTGCCTTTCACATGGTAAACAGTTTCAGATGGGCCCAGTATTGTGCCGCTATAATACAGCATCTGCTTTATGGCATGGAAAAAATGCATTGTGACCGAGTGGCATTGAATGAGCCATTCAGGGACAGCCAGGGCCTCACCAAAATGCTGAGGCTTTGACAGTGACACAGGTGGGTGGTGGTCAAGCGACCTGCATACTAGTCAGACGCTGCAGTTGTGAAGCAGAGAGCCATGTCAGAAAATGAAATATAGGTGCATATGACTTAATAGACAAAGAGCCTTTATAGTCTGGCCAAGTTTGAGAAGACTCTACTGTACAAACTAGTCAATACACAGCAGAACTTCAGTGGAGCTAGAAAGTCTCCAGTGAATGTATCCATTCTCAGTCCTGCAGCATAGTGGGTCAGAATGCTGCAGTGAGCAATGGAGCTTGGCCAGGCAGGAATCAGACACTATGCAGACTGAGACAGAAGATGCCCCTTATCCCTTAACTCTCCATTAAACATTTAGAGCAGTACTCCTGCACAGCAGATAGCTGCTACTGTTTGATATGTGGGAAAACTTCTCAGCAGTACAGAAGTGTTGGTTTGTGCCATAGTACTGACACTATCATAAATCATCTAGCACAATGCACATTTCTGTTAACTGTACAGATGCATTTTTTATTTCACCTTAGGAAAGCTTAAGAAAGTCCTGAATAGGAGACAATGTGAAGGAAGTGGGGAGAATAAAGAGAGTGATACCATGACAAAAGATATATGGATTAGCCCTCAGGGCTTCATAAGATTTATTTTGTGTCATGGTTAATCCGCACACTGCTATAGGCACGGTGAGAATGAATGGGCCAAACTACATGAATTTGTGATCAAAGCTGAAAAAAATAGTCCTTGCCTAAAGATATACCATGAGAGCCAAGAGACACGCATGTATAGGCCAAAACTGGGCGATGCAAAAAATAACTTTTGCAACTGTTTTAACTGTTATTTTTTTAATTGTTTGTAAATTATTTTCTTTTTTAAAAAAAATTTGTTCAAATGCATTTTACGGTTTCCCATAAGTGAGGATGACATCTTAAAAAATCCAAATAGCAGTTTAGAATGCTATAAACAGGGAAATCTTCACGTTTTATTAGCTAGAGGAAGCAAACAGTATTTCCCATATTGTCAAATAAAAAAAAAAGACAATTCAAAATTATCTAAACCCAAAGAGAAAGCGAGTAAAGTGTCTGAAAGTGCAGCAATGAGGTGTTCCATCGAACAACTCCTCTTTCCTGAATGTGAAGACTTTTTGGCCTCTTAAATTATAGAATTGAAGATGAAATCTCCTCTGAAGTGGAAATAGTTTTGTGAAGTTTATTTCTAGGTGCAGCCAAGGTGTTGAGGGGATCCGGTTTGGTGGCCTCAGGATTGGGTCTCTGCTTTTTGCAGATGATGTGGTTCTGTTGCCTTCATCGGGCTGTGATCTCCAGCTCTCGCTGGAGCGATTCGCAGCTGAGTGTGAAGCGGTCGGGATGAGAATCAGCACTTCCAAATCCGAGACAATGGAAATAGGTGGAGTGTTCTCTCCCGGTCGGGAGTGAGGTCCAGCCCCAAGTGGAGGAATTCAAGTATTTTCACGAGTCAGGGAAGGATGGAGAGGGAGATCGATAGGCGGATCGGTGCAGCGTCTGCAGTAATGCGGGCTCTTTATTGGTCCGTCGTGGTGAAGAAGGAGCTGAGCCAAAAGATAAAGTTCTCTATTTACTGGTTGATTTACGTTCCTACCCTCACCTATGGTCAAGAGCTCTGGGTAGTGACCGAAAGAACGAGATTGTTAATACAAGCGGCCGAAATGAGCTTCCTCCGCAGGGTGGCCGGGCTCTCCCTTATAGATAGGGTGAGGAGCTCGGTCATTCGGGAGGGGCTCAGAGTAGAGCCGCTGCTCCTCCGCATCGAGAGGAGCCAGATGATCTGGCTCGGGCATCTGGTTAGGATGCCTCCTGGACGCCTCCCTGGGGAGGTATTCCGGGCACGTCCCACCGGGAGGAGGCCTCGGGGTAGGCCCAGGACACGCTGGAGGGATTATATCTCTCGGCTGGCCTGGGAGCGCCTCGGGATCC
>JBBBVU010000010.1:18163309-18174643 GCA_037177055.1 Atherinosoma microstoma
CTTCCCTGCTCAAGCTGCTGCCCCCGCGACCCGACCCCGGATAAGCGGAAGAGGACGGTACGGTACGGTACGGTATTTCCCTCAACTCATTTGTAGGGCAGTGCTTTATAGGATGGAATTAAAAATTGTATCTAAGAGTATGAACATACAACGGATGTTTTGACAGATAGTTTCAATTGAGCACTTGTTAGTTTCAGAACTAAACCATCTCCAAGATAAAGTAAGCCAACTCCATGTAACAAAGCCAATGAGATAAGGCTGAACGTTCAGTTGAAAAACAACAGAAGGTGGTCATAAGAAATCATAAATCCATTTGTCAAGGTCAAGAATCAACCTTCCCTTAACAGTACAGAAAACTTACCATATGAGAACATATTTACACAAAATTCGTCATATCTCTGCTTATCTAATTCAAGAGGCCGAGTTATAGACTTTAGAGCAGCTATAAATACTCATACAAAATCCTTTTGCCCAATTACCATATCAAGTGCATGCCTCAGATTCTGCTAATTTTACCATCACAAAACAGTGATATGTTGAGGTTACTCCAGTTTGAATCAGTAGAGGCCCCGTGTTGAATAAAGGAGGTTAACCATGCAGTTGTCCAATGTTATGTAAAAGACCCACTCTTATACCATTTTACCCGGTCTGATGTGAAAAAAGAGGAGGTATGTCAATCAAATCGAAGCGCTACAATGAGCTGTTCTGGCTGAAACCTCTGTGTCCACCTTCTCCATTATACTTTGGTTTCACACAATATGAGTCAGTAAAAGGCATAATGATAAAAGATGGAACTTGGTCATGCTGATTATTTAGTTCAGTGGCAGGTTTTATACAAGACTCTTTCTTTTCATTCCCTAAATCTGCCATTTGGAAGGACTTACTCCAACAGGGCGGTCAAGGACATGGCACTGCCACCATGGCCATTGCTCTGCCTCTCCACGCGATTCAAATCCAAAGTCCTGTTTCGAGTGAATCACAGCTTAGATGAGCAGGGAGAGGTTTTTGTTACAAAGCAAAATGAGCATTTTCAGCTCTCGCTCTGCCTGCTATTTCATGCTAGTATTGGAAAAAACAACTCACAAACAATCAAATCCCTGAGAGTGTGGGCTGTAATGACAAGCTCTTGCAACTTCAAAACTTTTGTGGTCATACAGAAAAGAAGAAAATTGCTTGTGTAATGAAAGTGGAAAAGCAAAAGCGCTATTCACATATGCACACTGATACCTTGGAGACATGGTAGAAGGATGCATGAGGACAGGACATCAGGCTTCCAGTGGGGTGCATTGTTTCCAAGATCAAAAGAAGACAGCTATATTTCAGCTGTATCCTGGTGAAATGGAAAGCATGTCCTGGTCACTCTCTCTCCCTTGCTTCTCTCTCTCCTTATCCTGACCCTTCACCCTCCCCACCTCCACCACCCTCCATCCCTGCTTCCTTTAAACAAACACCTAATCAATAGCGGTCTCCTGTTGTGAGTATTTTACAGACTGTTAAGAGGCAATGACCACAGTAAACATGCACTTTCCCTCAAAAGGACACAAAGGAGTGAGTGAAAAGAAAACCCCTCAAATTCAGAGAGGACATCGAGCCCACATCCTAAAGTTGGGACAAAAGAGGGGAAATTTCTCTGGGTTTTAGTTTGTCTCAAAAGACAGATTTGAGTAGGAGGAGGAAGGGGCTTAAAAGTGCTTTCAAAGCATGTTTTCAGTTCTCTAATCTGTCTGTGTTTCCACCCTTACAGACACACTTCTAATTGGACTTCAAAGCTTGGGGGGGTTATGAACGATACGGATGAAACTCTGCATGAAATCAGTTCTTCTATCATTATCTTGCTGAAACACACTTCAGCTGTATGCACTTCTCCCTGCTGTGATGTTTAACACAAACTCCGCTTAAGTAAATCTCAAACTGTGATGTTCGACTTGAACTTCATTCACCTGAAATGTCGGACTGCTCTCAGGACAACATGGCTGATATGTTGAGTCTGTGGTGTCAGCCATCCCTGCAGTTGGATGGGCAGATTCAGTTTGAATAGATTTCATCACTGCCGCCCCCTCTAGTCTTCCCCAGCTTTGGATTATGGGAGTCTGGTTATCACTCTCTCTCAGGGTTGGGTTTAGGGTGCGGGGCCAGGGTAATCCTGGGGACTCTGACTTGGGATGCCTAAGGCTTAATTAGATCTTTTTTTCTACAACATATAACTGTGAAGAATCAAATCAATCTGACCTCCATGTAGTTGCTCAATTCTGGACTCATTATGTACTTCATCACTAAAGAGGCATTTAAAGGCAATGTTGGAACAAGGAAAACTATAAATTCACATATGATAGCACAATGATAGTTTTCTAATTTGTCTCAGGCCATTACCAACATGAAAGCACTGTGTTTGGGCCACCTTAAGCTTGGCCTAGATGAGAATAGACAACAAGGACATTTCAGGGTGACAACACTGGTGGTCAACAAGAATTAAGGTTAGCAAATGTAGATATGAGGAAGAATTAAAGTGATGTTGAAACGAGAGTGTGAGGAAGGAAATCAAATTATAAAAGGAACAGAAAGAGGAATAAGACAGAGAGACAGACAGATAGCAGTAGAGATCAGAGTATAATCTGCTCCCTGGGCGATGGCTGCTCCTTTTTTCACATAGGTTTAAATAATTCCTTAAGCTCTGTGCACATCATGATCTCAGAGACTGGCTTTGGAAATGAAACTACTGTTTTAACCATTATCCTTCAATCAGGGAAAATTGAGATTTTCATTCAGATAGCAATTTTAACAATTATTTAAAAAGCATGGATGTGTACAGCTTGGATAGCTGACAAGTGCTTATAAAAAGCTGCCTCTGAGAACATTTACAATTGAATCCATTATTCCAAGCCCAACACATTTCATGCAAGCAGCAGAGAACATCTAAAGGGTGGCTTTTGCCTTCTGCATATCCCAAAATGTCAACTACAGTCGAGATATTGACATCAAAACCAGGAGCAACATGAATTCCACCTCAGTGACACATTACAAATGAGCAATGGTAAAAGTGTCCTATTTTTCTCTCACAAGATCTGTGGAGGCGTGTGCCCTGTCACGCAGTAAGCCCTTTGAGTAACACGTCCACCATGGATCCACTCATGGAGAGATGTGGTCATTGTGCCCTGAGCCCTGAGAGGCCCAAAATCAGCCAACCTTGAAGACCCGAGCATTAGGTCTGCTCCAAACCAGTCTTTTCAACTTCCAACAGCACAATACTAACAAAGTCCAACTGAAGGAAAGCCATTCATTGCCAAAGTCTAAATATACAATGATGTGATGATGTCAAAATGTAAAGAAAATGGTAACCAAAGATTGTAAGTGACATTTTTTTTTCTTTGAGACTTTGCATTAGGCTCTTAACACCACAGGGCTTTGGCTATCAACAATTGCAAACTGACAAGGACCCATTGATATTTCCACATGGAGTCATTGATATTTCCACATACACAGAGGGACAGACACAGTGCTGAAAAAGCCCAGTGTGGACTGGGAAAGCTCTCAGCCGCACCAGACATTTGATTGGGTTATCAGGCCGGCAAACCTTAGAGGAGATGCTGCAATTTGTCCGCTCTCCGTTCATCACAGCAGACCCAGCTATCCCACAGCAAGGAATTATCTCAGTGACAATTAGACTCTTTGAGATGGTTGATAGTGGTTGACTTTATGCTGTCATATGATTTGAAAAGGATTTAAAAAATGCTTGGATTTGTTCAGTGATATGTACGATAGTCTCTGTACTTCCTCCTTCTTTTTTACCAAGGCAGAGGTCATGTATTCAGGAGCATTGGTTTATCTGTCTATCTGATAGCAACATAACTCAAAAAGTTATGGATGTTTTTGAATGAAACTTTCAGGAAATCTCAGAAATGGAATAAGGAACAGATATGTTTTGGGGGGTTTTTTTGTTCTTTTTTACATATATATATATATTAAAAAAGCTGCCTACTTCCATATACGTAAACATATATGTAATCAATGCCATCCTGTCTGTCTGGTTGAAAATGTTCATATATAAAGTTGGGGAAAAAAGAAATGGAATAAGGAACAAGTGAATAGATTTGGGGGGGTGGATTCGGATCACCGCTTGGATCCAAGATTTTTTTTAAAGGATTCTTTACAATGGAGAGATGGGGATAATTTTGCCCATAAAGTTTCTAACTCAAAAATAATGCCCACAATCATTGGCAAAAAATAAATGAATAAAATGACTTGGCAGAGGTCTGTGCACTCTGAGTGCTTCTAGTTCTTTCTGTGATTCAACATTACCAGGAATGATCCAACTACAAATAATCTCGATTATGCTTGATATTAGTTTGCTCCTTCCTCAGTTTTAGTCTTTATTAGACAAAAATGAGTAAAAAAAAGTTCAACAAAATTGTTCAACATAGAGACATTTTTTAATTTAGAGTGTCAAAAACTGAACATTTTACATGTTTTCAGTTCTGAAATCAAACATTTCTACATCTATTCTGCTGTGTCATACCTAATGTTTAAATATACTAGAGAACACAATCCTCACATTATAGGAAAAAAAATAATAATAATGGTCTTATACAGACCTTGACTATTACTGGAGTTAGCTGACTGATTTTTGTAAAGAAAAGGAGAATGTATTGTAAAGTGACTCTTCCAGTAAACATGCAATGCTTATTAAGGTTTGACATTAACCATCGGCCCATTTGAACCTGTGTAAACATGTGATCTCTGAATGGCTCAGCTGATTGGTTTAAAAAGGGGAAAAAAAGAGATTTGGTGTAAATGCTGCACTAAATGTTATGATTCTAATGGCTGTCTGACCTCAATCTTCCCTAATCATTTTGAGGCCTGGACAAAGATTATGCGGGTGTAGATAATGTTTTTAACACAACATGTAGCACCAGGACAACTAAAACAAATGTTTGAAAATGTTTTTTAAAAAGAGCAGCCTAAGTCACCATTGTAGCTTCTGCTTTTGATATCTGAAAGGATGTGCACATTTATCTTCTGCTGAATGGAGGAATCTCAGATCCATCCCATTTGTTTACCATCCCATTTCTTTGTCTCCCTCTGGACAGTTTTTTTTCCCAGGATTCCCGAGGTTGTGTTTGGGGGGGTTAAGGGATGAAAAAGAGGGAAATAAAAGCCCATTGGTCTCAGCGCCACAGAAACAGCATCTAGAGCCAAGCTGTCATCCCACTTGGATTAAGGGCCCTTCAGTTGTGGCTGCTGAGCTGCTAACATGGTATCTTAACCAGAAATGGGTTGTGGGAGGGGGTAGAGGGTGGAGCAGAGGGTAAAGGCATTAGAAGGCCTGGCCTAAATAAGACCTTGAGGTCAGCGAGAGACGTGAACCATAGCCAATTCGTGTTTCCATGTCAACTTTATTCATGAGCTGACACCTAAGTGTCAAACTCTTTCCTGTTGATTCACTGTTGAATCATGTGCTGGGGCGACGCATATAATCTACGCCTTTGCTCAGCTTATCTCCGAAGATCTTTATTCTACGAGAATGTAGCATTCAGCAACATAAATCTTGAATTTTATGAGCAGAGTTAAGAGCTCTGGCGATGTATTTGCTGAGCTATTAGACAACACAAGTGGGCTGCATCACTCTGCCAACAGCGAGTGGGATGCGGGGAACAGTTTGTCTTAAGCTCTATGCAAATAGGAGGAAGATGGAAGCTTGAGAACTACCATTCAAGTGCACACTTTTCCTGAATTCCCTGTAATTCTGGCGAGCCTACACCCTGCCGGCAGAGCAATGCCCACCTCCTCTTGTTCCTAGGGCAGGAAAGGGAAGCACCCAGTGTTGTTATGTGTTACCACCAGGCCACCAACAACCTCTCCAACATCTGCTGCCCATCCAAAGCTGGGCAGAGCTTCAACAGGCCCAAGGCTTTCAGTAGCAGGGACTGCCTCTCCATCCATCTCCTGCAGCAACAACTGTGTGTTCAAAGAGAGGCACCAACACCCAAGTTTCTATTGTGGATCTCCTCCAGCATAACCCTTGCATCACCCCTCCCACACACACACACACACACACACACACACACACACACACACACACACACACACACACACACACACACACACACACTGCAAGGAAGAGGAGAGGAAAAAGCGCCCTGCCATTACAGACAGAAAACAGACCCCCTTTGTTCCCCCAGCCCCTTCTGAGCATTGGCGGTGGTACATGATCCACCCCTCCTCCATGGAACCCCGAAAGCTTCAAAACACCCACTTTTACCTCCTCCTCCTCCTCCTCCCTTCACTTCTTCTAATGAGTGGCAAAAGCAGCATTCAAAAAAATTCTAAGAGTATATTCTGATCACACATTTAAGGCCCCTTCTCCATTTGCTCCTATCCCACCTCTAAAAGTTAGATTGGCTCAATAAAATTTAGCTACAAATGCAACAAATTAACCAGGAACTCCATTGTTACCAAAGAGGAAACATAAAACCCAGAACATTACATTCCATTATCCCAATGTCCCAATTCAAAAGAAAGTTGGATTGCTGTGGCCTCCTGGCCATTGGTCTGGACAAAAAAGAACATCTTTACATGTTTTGTATTCACTAAAGGGTGTAATAACCTGACATGGGTGATAATAGCGTTCCCTTGGTAACCTTGAGTGATTGGGCTTGATGACTGTCATGCTGTAAAGCTCTGGTGTAATTATTTGGTCACAGTGGGCCGTCTTGTGATGTCTGCACTGACCTCTGCTCACCCACCATCTGTCCAACCACCGTCTGCCCAAAAATAACAGGCTAATGTAACAATAAAGCAACTTTAACGCAGTATTAAATAATTCATGACGATCAAAGCCTAGGATCAGGGTTCTAACTAACTAAGTCTAACAAGAATTGTCCTCTGGTTTTTTCAAAGTTGTCCCTGTTTTTGTCCAAAAAATATCATTTGATATTCAGTTTACTTTTGTAGACAGCAAATATTGAACAAATCAAGAAGAAATGGAGGTGTTTTGGTATTTCTGCATTCGGAACAACTTACCAACTAACCACTAAGTAAAAATAATTTTCCAGTTAGCTTTCCATAGACTGCTAACTGATCAATGAAAAAAAATGTTCAGCCCTTCAAACAAAGCATCTAAAAATAGTTGCAATTTATCATTAGTTAGTCAAAAAGCAGAACAATGCCCATTGGAAGTTTAAAGAATTCAAAGTCGGCATCTTTATATATCTAATTTTTGTCCAACCAAATGTCGAAACACTGAAAGATAGTCAATTTACAGTGATGTCAGAAAAAAAAGCAAACAAGCTTGGCGTTAGAGGGGTTGTAATCACAGATCGCTTGGCTTTTTTATTTTGTGAATTAACAAGTACAACGAGATCATTTCTACAAAGATAATAGATAAGAGAAAATTGCAAATTGTATGCAAATCTTTAAATCTTTACTCAGTAGTTGTCCTATGTGTGGCACATAAATCATCATCCTGTTCATCTATTTTTCTTACTTATGTGTTACTATCTCCTCCTGACAATAAAACACAGGTCTTGGAAGTAAACATCATCAGTTGCAGTTGTGTGAAGTGGATTCCTGTGTCAATCCCAATTAGAGCTGCTGCCTAACTAACTGTGAAACTAATTGCACCAACCAGCTTACATCCTACTCAAGGAGAGAGCTAGAGAGAAAGTGAGATGTGTGTTTACGTAATGAACATGTATGTATTGAATGCCCCTCTTTGGATTTATGCATCCGCCCCTTCATGTATTTGTCCAAATTACAACTAAGGAAAGCATTTAAGCAGCCGTGAAGCGAGGTGAGGAGGCATTCATTCCCTCTTGCGTCCTCTAATGAGGTGCTCATCAGTCCCAATGTGAAATGAACATGCTTGTGACAAGGAGGTCCAGGGTATGTCAGCGTGCTGCACTGCTGTGTGTGACTGGTCCACTGGGAAGAAACACCCAGGCTGCAGTGACACTAATGGATAGGCATGGACCTCCATGAGTCCCTGGAGATATAGCCTCATCACAGCTGAGAAGCACAGCTCCTCTTTCATAACGGCTGCTGGATCGTCTACGTCTCCCCAGAGCACACTCAATCATTCAGTCAATCAGCAGGAGTGACATATGATTTTGAATTATTAAAATTGGGACTGTGCAATTTTTCATGACGAAGAAAATTCTAAAGCCATTCAATGAGGGATAATTGTGGTTTCCTTCCATATATTGTGATGAAATGATGGACATTGTCACCATGATGTGACTCTGGTGAGTGGACTATTTTGAAGCTTGAACTTGTCAGTTGGCTGCTGCCGTATTGGGTTTGTGGAGCCAGAAGTGATGTACAGGAGATGGATCTAACTAAGAACCTGAGGACACTAGAGCTTTGGGTAGCAGCCAATGCACTCACCTGTCACTCAAAGCAGCCATACCCTAAATTATGTATAACTTTAAGTCTTAACACAATTTAAACTGTCAGTTGATGTAAAAATCATCCCTTCCATACAGAGGCTATGACAAATAAACAGAAGAAACCTAAAGTATTCTTTGTTCCAGCCTGTTAACATGTAATTAAATAGTTTATTTCATGCTCATGAGTGCTACTTCTTTTTAGAGCAAGTCAGAAGTGGCCATTCAAGAAAGCCATTCAATGTAGATTCAATCTTTACAATATTAACCAGAATTTCTACCATAAATAGTGCAACTCTGTACTGATTAAGATACATGCTGACATCAGGAAATGTGGTACAGTTCCTAAAACATAAGCTCCAAGAAAGAGATGTAGTCTTACAGGTTTCATAACTGATCACAGTTAAACTTCATTGGAAGATGAATTTTACTGTATTTCAATGATGTAGAGATGAAAAGCAGACCTCAAAAGTAAGTCTGAGTTTAGCAGCATATACTTGAGTATTTGTTCATATGTTTATATGTTTTTTCCTAATATCATGCAGCCCGAGTGCAACATTATGACCAAGCCAGTCTCAGCAGATAATGTATAATGTAAAAGATAGTAGTGTCACCATGGCTGTAAATTGTGAGATGGTAACAAATCCCTAGACTGCTGTTTGTACAAAGCTGCAATCAAATGGCAGAAACTGTAAATAGTAAAATTCCTCTGATGATGTCCACTTTGGTTTATTTTCTGAATCAGTGCATTCTAAATGGTCAGTGTGTTGATATCCAGTTGCTAGCATGTGACACAGGGCCACAAAGTGAAATGCTACTGTTAAGTGATGCTCCAAAACAGAGAAAAAGTTGTGAAGTGCACTTTCTCAGCCTTGTGATACTGCAGAGCAACGTTAGCTCCAGGAACGTACGTAATAAATGTCAGCGTGCCATCAAAACCAGTCAGAAGCCGAGAGTTTTAAGGTCTAAAAGTTATGAAGTATCACTTTAAACCTTGAGTTGAGAAATTGCTTATTTTGTGATCAATCTGAAACTCTTGCACTTCTAGTTGTAGAGAGCTATGTTGGATATTTTAACAGACTTTATCAGGTTGGGGTGGGGTGTTGAAGTTGTGAAGCTTGCCATATGGTTAACACAAAAAATATGTATATTCTGGTCAGTCTGTTGAAAACTTGGCTTAAAAGTTAAACATCCTTATTTCAAGTTGGACCTTTCAAAGTCCCTTTTAGACCATAGAAGGAATATAATGTACATTGGGGGGAGATGGAGAAATCAAATGAACTGCTTTCCCTTTCTCCCCCATTTGAGAGGAAGTCTTTGAAATATTTTTATGGTGTGTAATCAATAGTGTTGTAATATTGTATGCACTTGAAAAGGGTGAATAAGGGATCCTTTTAAATAACTCTTAGCCCTAACCAAGTGCAAACCGCAGTAGAAAAGAAAGAGGTTGTGACTTATTTTAAAATCATTAAAGTACAAGGACTGTGGAAAACACAGCAGGATATTTTTGTAGCAATGTCGAGCATGAAGGTCCAAGGATTCACATCTTAATCTCATAATAACAAAGATTATCATCAAAAGTCACAGATGAGCTGCTACAAACTAGTTAATCTTTGACAGATAAACATAGAAAAATTGGAAAAATAAATAAATAAATAAATATAGCAAATTACAGTCTTACCTTTAAGAAATTATCCCTCAAATCATGAACTGTTAATTGTGGCAATGTTAATGTATTTATACTCTTAGCATTTATCTGAGAGCACAAACAAGCCCAAGTTATAAATATGAAGGCTATAATAACAAATGTAAATTTAAGCAACCTTCAAAATGTTGCTACTTCCTCTTCTGAAATATCTACTGACATGACATTTTAACTTAAGATTCAGTTTCTTGGGTCATTTCAGTACTTTCAATTTTCCATACACATGAACATTTCTCCTACATAAATGAGTGTACTCGTTGAGATAAACACTAAGTGAAAGGCTCCCAGGTTTAGACCAGTTCCTCGAAGAGATGATGTCATTGTCATTGCCAGAAGTGACACAGAATGACTCTCTCTATCTGTGAGGCACTTTGTTCCATCCCGCGGTTGGCGGCATCCACCAGACCACAGACAGCTGCTCACAGAAGGAGTCCTGATCACTCTTCAGAGAATAGTCTGCGTGTTTCTTCAGCCCACAGAATGAAATTGGTGGCATTTTCCCTCCAACACCCAAGCTTTTCCCACAGCCCCCGTAGCAGAGCTGCACAGCCGTCACTGGTTTTAGGTCAGCAGCCTGACTTAAACTGGTGCTTTCTCGATAACTCTGGCCAACGTGTGTCATGATAATCCCTTAGTTATGCAAATCACCCCGCGTAGTGCCGTTTGTGCTGATGGTGAAAGTAAGGATGGCAGCACAATGTAGGTCACTATCTTGTCCCCCTGGTTTCTCTACATTTATCAAATGAGCCTGACATTTCATGTTAGCATTATCTCCAGGAGCTTCAGAGCAATGTCTCTCAATGCTAAAGCTACTTCCTGGTCAGTTTGGGACATTAAAGTAGTGTCACACATTTTGCCGCCTGTTTCTGCATTAATGCAAACAAGACATAAGGATGGGATAGAGGGATATTGTTTTCTTCTTAAACAGATTAACTGTAGTCTGCTGGGAGTGAATAAACATTGCTAGAAAGTGTGTCAGCCTTTTCAGAGCGCAGCAGAGCTTCAGACAATAAAGCACAGGTCATTAGCATTGTATTAATTTGGCCAAGTGCGCAGAGAGCGAAAGTGTGCACTCAAGGCATGTGTGTTTGGGTGTGCATGTGAGCGAGAGTGTCTAGGATGAGCAGAGGAGGGGGGGGGGGGGGGGGGTGTTGCATTATGGTGAGCTCCCCCCTGACTGAAGTTTTGATTGAGGGGAAAACAGAGGAGGAAAAGGGGGGGAGAGAAAAAAAAGGGCCGGGTGAAAATGTG
>JBBBVU010000010.1:18182892-18197936 GCA_037177055.1 Atherinosoma microstoma
CCAACAACGCGTCAGCGGACGTCTCTGAAGAAGGCTGCAGATGACAGCCGAAACATGTCAGGTATTTGATATCTACTTATTGTCTGAACAGAAGAAACCAGAAGATTGTATTTAAGTTTGAAGACAAAATGAATTTTTTTTAGGTATTAGTGTCTTTACCAACTAGTGCTTTTTTATTTCTCTCCTCCCACCCTCTTTCTCTATAATTAACATTACCAAGGATTGAGAATAAAATAATTACACAAGGACTCCAGAATGATTCTTATTTTTGTCACAAAAGTGTTTGCTGCACCTCATAAGACACCCACCGCATGACCAATCAACTGCAACTGGTTCCAAGCAGTATGCTTTTAGCATCCCAATGAGTAAGACAACACATTACCTGCGCAGTGTTTCAGCACTGTCTGTCACCAAGATTTTGTTGAAGGTTGTGAGTGCACAGCTGTTTCATGAGAGAACTTACCCAAGGTCATATTTCCAAAGCACATTTTTAACATTCAGAGTAATGCCACTCCAGGCTCACAAACTGCCTGTTAGTCAAAAGTTTCATGGCAGTTCCATAAAAAGCTTTGTTTGCATCCAAACCCCCCCCCCCATTTTAGCCTTATCAGACCATAACAAGAAACCAAGCTCCACTGATACACCCAAGACAAAGCAGGAAGCTTGTGAACAGAGGGCTTTTGAAAAACAGAAAATCTGCGATAAAGACTCAGACTTATCTGCTGTTTCTAAACAACAAAGCCCACTAGAGAGCTGCGGAGGGCTTAATCCAAAATACTGGAGGAACAAGTGCAGAGAAGCATCTAGGTCACACAATCCACCACATAAGCAACAGGGAGGGGTGCGAGCCGAATTCAGGCACAGCAGAAGTGCCCATGACTAGAGGTGATAAGGAGACGAAGAAGGGTGCCAACACACGGGGACACAACAGGATGTATCTGGGACAAAGTTAACTAGAATTGTAGTATTTTCAGCAACTGATGATATAAAAACCCCAGGAGACATACATAAACAGGGACTTCTATACTTAGAATTTATAGTGAGCTTTCATTTAACCTTCCAGTGTAGACAAACAAAATGCAGTAAATCCAAAATCTCAGATTTTGCTGTTAGGTTGCATCCCAGCTTTTGTTTTTATATTCTATTCATCAATTTATTATCTTACATTTTGGGGTAACTATTGGGGATCTACACTAGATATACAAGATACAAGAAAAGACACTTTATGTAAATTAGACAAGACAAAATCAAGCGTACATTTCAAGTCAAACAAAGTCGACAGTTAACCCCCTGCAGTGCCACTTACCCTCAGTGTCTGTGGCGCTGCTGATGACATTTGTGAGTTTGGTTTTCAGACTCGTATACGTGGTGTTGTTCTTCCCGGGAGTTTCGAATCGGCCTGTACCAAGTGAGACCACACACTCCAAGGGCGTGTTGGGCCACAAGCACTTACACTCATGGATTGCAAGAGCAGTGGGGTTGTTAATCAGCAGACCGCCATCCTGTGCAAAAAAAGGAATATATACCATGTTAAAAACCACAATTACAGGCTGTGAATGTCGGATGTTTTATGCCCAAACCGAGGGCAGCAAAACCAATAAATCAGTGTTTGTAACCTAAAATCTTTCATGGGTGTTAATGGTCAATAGATGATATTTTTGAAAAACATCTTAGAGGATGAAAAAAACAAAATAAACCAAACCAAAAAACAAGTTAATATGTAGTTGCAGAGCTGTTTGTGAGTCTACAAAGCACAGAACTAATTTGTTGTGTTTTTTTCTCTATTTCCCCTTTTTCTCACAGTCACACTTGCTTTGATATCAAACAACCACCCAGAAGTGCCTTTGCTTTGGATTCATATTGTACCCGAGGCAGTGGGGGAGTAACTGGAGAAGCTGTGGGGATTGTTGAATAGGCATGAGGCTGAGGGGCCTCAGGGTTGCGAGCTGGCAGCAGGATCAAACACACAGGGGCCAGTCCTCATTAAAGGAGGGCAGGCTGGGTAAGAGGAACCGGAGGGACCCAAGTGTCTTGGGACACCGCAGGGGGAAGAGTGCTTGTTTATGTGACTGCACGTATGCGGATGCTTGATCGATATCGCATTCTTG
Organism: Atherinosoma microstoma; assembly: GCA_037177055.1. Taxonomy (NCBI): domain Eukaryota; kingdom Metazoa; phylum Chordata; class Actinopteri; order Atheriniformes; family Atherinidae; genus Atherinosoma; species Atherinosoma microstoma. Next base: position 18,185,001 of record JBBBVU010000010.1, read on the forward strand.
CTTTGAGCCAATGCATGCAATAACGTGGGTGTAACTGACAATGAATGTCGCATGGATTACACAGTGGAGTGAGGGGTGGGAATAAGCCAACCGTTCACACACTGGCAGAGTTGCAGCCAAACAGTAATTCATTACAAATTTGTGGGAATGCATAAAGTGACAGATAATATGACGCCTATATTACGTGCATCAATCACAAACTAAAAATGCCACTGGCTACTGTGAAGGGGAGAAGCTGCTTGATTGCAAGGACACACTTTCATGACAGCAAAAAATTAGGGGAAATCTTAATATCATTGTTTTCTCATAAAAAAAAGGAGTGTGATATTAAATAATTAAACACAGAGGTTGCAAATAGGTCGATGGGCCATTTGTTGTCGTCTGTATGTCGACATTCTCACTATAATAACGTTAATAGATTCTAGTAACGCAACAATAATGGATCAGATTTAGTAAGTATGTATTAAGCAGTCTGTGTTTCATATCTTCTATTGATTTATTCAATCAGTCTCTGAAATTCAGTTTTCTTCTTTCAGTTTCAGTCAAAATGAAAAATGTGTTTTCCTGTATTTAGCAAACAAACTACAAAGCAAGTCATGATTATGTCTTTGTGCTGTGTGAGGTCGCTGCTTGTATTCATTATGTGTGTAGGCAGAAAGTGAGCCCACCTAGAGGAAAGCAATCATGCAAAAGCCCGACTGTTTTCTGGTTTTTGATAGAAAAAGTGTTTATGACAGATCTGGTTCAGCAGAGTATATAACAGCCAATGGCCTGTGAAATAAATAGCCTGTAGGGGTGTTCATTGATCAGAAATGAAATAAGAGTGCTGTGACGAATCATCTCCAATTACAGACATTACTTCAACAAGCATCGGCTCTAATGGTAAAGAAAAATGTACCACTGACTCGACCATCTTACTCAAAATCCTGCTGATCACCACTCATAGAAATGATCTGCATTTTCATATTTATTGTACTACACTTGTAGAAACTGTCTTATTCCAGCATCTTAATGTGCAAAATTTCTCATTTCTTTACTTTATGGCAGTAGTCTGAATATATGTGAGTCTGAAAACATCCCCTCAGACATTTTACTATCACTTAGTTGAGAAGCAATCATGATCTCACCCAATTAAAAGTTTAAGAAAAACACAAAAGTGGTCCGTTCATCCCCATATTATTGTCTGTATTAATTTAAAAATTAGTCCAGCCCACTAATATTAACATGATCCACTTAAATGAAATGAGTTAAATGTAAGAAATCTAAGAATCCTTGAAGTCAGTAGAATCCACTGTTTGAGCTCCAAATTGACCTAATTAAAAACCAGAGGTATCAAAATCCTCCAAGAGAAAAAGTCCAGGGTGAATAAGTCTATGAGGACAAGGAATATGATAACATAATCCCAAAACAATACATTCATTAGTTAAAGCAAAATGGCTGACAGACTTACAGACCGTCAGCCATACGCTGCCATCCACTGAGCTGGCAGCATGACTAAAAGGTAGAAAATGTGACTTAGTAATGCTTTCAACCCACACTGTCTGATGGATGAACTTTATTAGTTAAAATAATTAATCTGTTATAATAACATACTGTGTAGACAATTCCTAAATCAAACTACAAGTTAGTTATATTATTAAAGTGAAAGTCAGAACCTCAGAGTGCACCCATCTAAATGGATGTGAGGGAAGTCACAAAAAGAAGGCTTCACTCTGTCGCAAAGCATGGAAGAACTGCTGAGGTAGCCGTTTGTCCAAAGCACATCATTATGCACCAGCAGGGTGTCTGGCAGAGCACGAAATGAATCAGAAAAAGGGAGAAAATGCTTGGATTGGACATGCTCCTAATAGAGACTTAGAGGGGACTTGCTGCAGTGGGCACCAGACAAACCCAGCTGGAAACCAAACAACTAAGTAATTTTCTTATCATTCACAACGCTGTGTGAGGCTCCATTTTCTGAACTCAGTGGCAATTATGGCAACAGCCCGGGCCCAGTTATGGCCTCTTTGTACTTATAGCTGAGGGCAAGTTTCACAGGAACAGTGGCCGGCTTTGCACCCTGTGCCAAGGCCTGTAACGTTAGAAATCAACTGTGCAGTGGTCTCATGAGCCGGGGACTGAATGTTATAGCTTGTCTCCATTTCAGAGCACCTGCTTGGTCAATTCAGAGCTGGTGAACACAGTCAAGACCTGCAAGGAAATCTGGTTTTTGAAAGAGAAGATATGAAAGCGTCTTGATTCTTTCAAGAACTTAAAGTTTAGAGGAAAATTGGAATCTATCTTCTTTTTACTCAAACATAAAAAATCTGCTTCCTTGACAGAAACAACAACAGGCTATACCTGCACTGAAAATAGATGCACTGGTAGTACCCTGTACCTAGGGTATAAAAAAAAGCACCTTACAGAGAAAAAGTCTCTTAAAAGTAATACAATACCATATCTATGGAGAAAATTAAGAATAATAAATCTAAAATTGCAAAGACTAATAATATACCACCATCACCATCTACAACTTGTAATATCACAGATTCTAAGACTCTTAAATCATTACTGTGCACAAGGGACATAGCTGAAAATCAATATTAGATGCCCTTCGGGCCCCCAGGCTGCACTATAGAAAAAAGAAGCTTGATTCTGTCATGGAAATCACTACATAGGCTCACGAGCACCTCCAGGAATCATTGTCTACGCTACCATCTGTAAATTCTGTTTAAAGCTCTAAGATGTAAAGAAGCTATGAGGGAACAAGATCCAGAAACACCATCATCTTCTCTGAGCCAAAGCTAATTCAACATAAACTGAGGCAAAGTGGAAAACTGTTCTGTGGACAGATGAGCAGGAAATATGATTTTCTTTTTTGAAATCATAGCTCCCATGTCCTCCTGAATAACAAGGACAGGGAGCATCTGGCTTGTTATCAGCACTCAGTTCAAAAGCCTGCATGTCTGATGTAGCATGGGGGTGCATTAATGCCTATGGAAATGTCAACTTTAACATCTGGAAAAACACCATCAATACTGAAAGGTGTATAAAGGTGTCAGAGCAACATAAGCTCAAATTCAGATGACATCTTTTTCAGGTAAGATTTTGCTTATTTTGGCAAGACAATGCTAAACTCCCAGACATCTTTTACAACAGCATGGCTACATAGTAGGAAAGTTAAGGTGCTGGACTGGCCTGTGTCCAGTCCAGACTTCTCACCAGTTAAAAATGAGAGGCACATCATAAAATGCAAAAGCACAACAAAGAGGACTCAGAACTGTTGAGCAGCTATAATCTTATATTAGGCAAGAATTAGATTACCCTCCTCTCCCACATGCCCAGAAACTGGTCTCCTAAGTTTCCAAGAGACTGCTGTTAAAAGAGATGCTACATATATGTAAACTTGGCTCTTCTCTGACACATTTTGCTGCCATCAAATTCAAGATGAGCTCATACTTTTAATTAAAATAGTAAAATGTTTTGCTTTCAGCATTTAGAATATTTTCTTTGTTCTATTGTCAAAGCATCTCAACATATTTGAAAGTGGTTTAACTAAAACATCATGAACAAACCAGCTTCCTCTAAGGATTAAACCTATGGAGAAAACAGTTTGATCGATAAAGAAGCTGCATCAGTAGCACTCTGGCTCCTTAACGCTACTATTCAGTGCAATTTTCATTCTTGGCCCAGTGCCACATACTCACACAAATGTTTGTTGAGACCAAGGCATATTTAGATAAGCACTGAACTTAGGAACATTGATCTACTTAGGGAAAACTGCAAATGAGCTTTGCATACAAAGAAATTCTCAACTCAAGCCGTCTGTCAAACATGCAGCATAATGTGAAGCGAAGGTTGCCTCTATTTATATGGATCTAGAGGGCTACACTCAACCTGTAATGTGCCATGTGTCAACAGATAAACATCCTAATAGGACACAGCCCTATCTGGTGTAGCCATCTGACCAATGTTTAACCCGCCTGAGGTTAAATTTCCATGAGATGAAGAGGAATTCTGTTTCTTGATTCTGGTAGAAGTTGTTAGTTTATACTGCGGCGGATTGGAGCTTATCTGGCCTCAACTTAGCCCCTCAACAGCTTATGGCTGATTCACAATTCTTTCAATTTCAGTTATGGAAACAAAGTTTTCAACTCCGTGGGGCCCCTACTCTTTAAGAAGGTAATGTTTAGTTTCTTTAGATATAGCCTAATTGTTCTGCGACTTGACTTTAAAAAATGCACCATGATAATTATATGAGCTGCAATGAATTAACAGGAGATGGTTTTTACCGTGACTTGTAAAAGTATGAACACCGCTGGTCAAAATCAATATAAACACCAGATGACCGGAATTCAAGATTAAACATTTTTAATAACAATAATTAAATGGGTTTTAAGATTTTGTACAAGATTAACTTGTTATTTTGGTCTTTAACGACTTTAAAATAATGGAATGCAGCCTTTTGCCTGGTGCACCCTGCATGGCTAGTACTCAGTAACACCCAATGTAGCAAAACACTTCTTACAGCCAGGTAACAGCCTTTCTTCTCTTGTTTAGGGAATTTTCACAAATTCTTCCTGTAAAATGCTTCCTGTTCTGTGAAATCTTTGAATCATCATGTATGCTATGCTTAAAGATCTATCCACAGATTTTCAGTCGTGCATTGGTCTGAAAACCGAAAAGAGCTAATTCTCCAGCTCACACCTTCTAAAGTGGGTTTACCATCATAATTCTGTTGTTGAAGCCATTCTGTTATCTTATTGTCTCCTTTTTTGTTTTTTTTGCGGTGGTCAATAAGTGATATCTGCATTAAATTATGCATTAATTTTCCTGCCATTAACCTTTCTTAATTAAACACATATACTTCAAAAAACAAAAAAGGCCTTAATCTTAAAGACATCAACTTGACCTCCACTGTTCTTCACTGTCCTTAAATGTCTTTATTTTCTTCTGATTGCTTTCTCTTCATGACATCAATTATTAAAATGCTTCTTAGAAAAACAAATGGCTAATGCTTGTTGGGAGCAAGGTTCAAGGAGCAGGCTACTTATAAAGCTCTGAAATTTGCTTCACTTATTATTTCCTAACAATGGTCGTGAGCAAACCATTGCCCCAACAAGTTCATTAATGTCTAAGTCATATAACAAACACACACACAAAACAATCCATTAACCGTGCTTAAAATTTAGAGGGATGCTTCATTTTTAATTGTATGCCTTTGGGATATCAGATAATAATCAAGTCACTTATATATTATTGCTGTATAGCTTTCATGACCTTTTGGGATATTCATTGTGCCAATTTAAACGGTCATAGAAGGAAAGGGTTGATGTCAATCAGAAAGAGGTGCTATCATGGTAGGAAAGTAAAATAAATATGTAAAAGAGAAGACAGTTTAAAATGATTTATTGCATATACTGATGGTTTAAGGTAAAACATTCTTGCCATACTAATACTCTCTGTGTATATCTTCTTGTATGAGCTCACATCTGTAATTGTTTTGCTTCTCTCGGTGACTACTTAAAAACAACACATGTAGTGACTTTCTAACTGTTAACTGGCTGGAGTTCCTTAATTTATGCTAAAATATCCAACCCAATCACCAGGACCAGTAGAAGTCATTTCAAACCCCCAATTAAATTGTCTACAATTAGCAAAAGCAAACTCTGTCCCCTTTAGTCAGCTTTCTGTGCCTCTGCATCTCTCCCTGTGTAAACTGAGGGGTAACACCGATGATCACCAATGCTTGGGTCATTCTGAGCTGCTGCAAAGGAGAAAAAAAAAAGACACCTCTTCCTAAAACTTAAATGAGGTGAGACATCAGCTTACATCCGGTGCGGCATTCACATCATAGCTCCAAAGAGCAGCTGCGGCCATTACCCATTCTTCTCTCATGACAGAGTTCAGAGCTCCATAAGTCTTCTACAGGATTGGACTCGGCACTGAGATCTGTCATGATTTATAATGAAGCTCTGCAAATAAGTCTACCTTTTCTCTTATAATTAGTTAAGGAAGTGTTACATAAGTCATGAACATCTCACTATGTCTGACAGAATAACTGGACTGTTTGCCACAGATGGCTGTTCAATATACGAGTAGATAATTAGGCTGTTTAAAAAAAACTAAAAAACTTGCCTCTGTGCTTTCATCACTTTTCACAGATCTTAAAAGCCAATTAATGCTGTTTGGACATAAAATGCCTCCAATCCATCTTCATGTAATGAGCAAAAGAAATCTGCTCAATGAGGAAAATCAATTGTCTAAATGGCATCCAATCCAAATAAAAAGGCACCATTGTGAAAAGCAAGGATGAGAACGGGAACGGTGTGAATGCTGCTCCTATGTGGCGGCCAGGTCAAGTCAGAGGTCTTCATGGCATATTATATGATTACGTCGACTAGTTCCTCACTTGGCCTTTTAGCTTCACAGAGCTCAAAGGTCGCAGTGAGGTTCAAATCATCTTCCCAAGCCGTAAACAGAACAGGAACACGTCTGTAAGAAGGCCAGCTTTGCCCCGGGCAAGCAAAACAACTGAGATATACTGTAGACAGTTACCTTTTCCCACACGTTCTGCAGACTCATGACCACACTTGAACAAGCAGTATTAAAACTATTAATCATCTCTGCTGGCTGTAGCCACTGAAATTAAACTGAGACAGCTCATGGAGTGATATAAATTGGTACAGAAACCCTCATTTATATTTACTCAGTCAGGAATCCTCGTTTGGGTTTCAGAGAAGATTGAATTAAACAGCGCAATTTGAGGATTTGTCTACTGGGCAGTAGTAGAGAGGTGACTTGCAATGACAAGATTTAAAGCTGTTTTGGATTCCAAAGAATGTAATCTAGAGGCACTGCAGTAAAAAAACCTGCAAAATATGAAGCAGTGTGAGAAAGAAAAAGGGTTCGAGCTGGAGGAGGATATGAGGGAACTATTACACTGCAGTCAGTGAGCATAATCAGAGAACCAGCCTAATCCCCAAACAAGTGTGCCTGTTCAATCAAGTGTTTGTGCATGTGCAAAAGCATGTGTGTACAAGAGAGCAAAAAGAGAGGTCAGCTGGGGAAACAGAAGTAATGTGACAAAGGGACAATTACTGTGTGACTTTACTCAAGAGGAAAAGATCCTGAGTCTGCATGAGACTGATTCTCAAACTTTTCTGCTCTTGTCAAGAAATACAAATTAAAAAAATTCCAACCCTTTCCTTAAGTTTACTCAACAATTAATCCCTACAAAATCTCTATTAATCTAAATCAGTTTCACTAGGTCTTCTCCTTCCCAGAGGAAGTAGTCTAAAATGTCTGAGCTCCATCCTGTAATGGCGTGTAGGACCTAAGCTGTTTTTAGGGTTAATACAAGAGGGGAGAGCTGGGATAAGAAAGTGAGTAAAAGCTTAGATTGATCCTTCATTGCTTTACTGAATCTACCACATCTCTTTTGTCATAACACTGTGTTGCTGAATAAGTAATTTATCACCAATAACTTTGCCTCAAAATGCTTTAAGAGGATTAAAAGAAAAAAATGGAAAGAATATAAATCCAAAAGGTTAAGATTTCTTGAGATGCACTTTTGGAATAGCACTTTATTATGTGACACGCTCGGCCTCTTCCTCCTCAAAGCTACCAAATATAATGTGTTCTTGGACTAATGCATGAAATAACAGGGAGAAAAAACATGAGTGCTTATCTGACCTACTCCATTTGCAGCTGTACGAAGTCTTTCAGCTGAGCACGGTACTGTGTTGGGGCTCTCATGGGGTCGCAGTGGGGGTGGTGGCCTACTGGTCTCATGCCTCCTATCAAATGCTGGCAAGGGTGGGCACAGAACAAGCTCCCCATTCCTCCCCATCGCCTCAAAAGACACCATGGCAACAAGGGGGTAAAAAAAAAACTGAGCCCTCCTCGCCATTCCACACATGCCCTGCCATCTTCTGTGAAACGTCTTAGGTCCTCCACTGCTGTGTACTTTAGAGCCGAGATAACCGTGAGAGCTTTAATCTGAAACATGCACCACCTCCCCCTCTTCATCTCCTCCGTTTCTCACTATTTTTCTCCTTTGTTCCCCATCACTAAAGCATCCTCTCCAAGGCCACGGTAGCGACCATTGAGCATGGGTAACGCCTTGATTGCTTCGCATCAAAAGGTCTTGCTCCAAGTTATCATTTTCTCAACGTTAAGAGTCTACGTCTACGCCAGCAGATTTCCATTCCAATCATAGAAACACCAACGAACAAATCAACTATGTTCAAACGGGACTCGAGCATTCCAGCCGTCATTCAGCACACGGCGCGGCAACTCTTGCGCTCGCTGCACAAAAGGGAGATTGTTCTGAGCTTGGATTAAGTGGAGAAGTCTGTGGGTGTTTGTGGAAAAGACTGGGATGACTCTCTCTCTAGGGAATCCTGACATCATACAGATAGCATGTTGTGTTCATCACTGGTTTCAAATAAAGTCATCAAACAGGGTGGCATTTTGGAGATGGCCAAGCATTAAAATGGACACGAAACTGTACTAAAAGGAATGAATTAAAAAGGAAGCTCAAAACTCATTAAACTGCACCTTGAAATGAGTAACTTACATACTGTATATTCAACCTCTTTACAAGTTGGATTTAGTAACACAATGGATAGTTCTTTTGTCAATTTTGTTCTTAAAGAGTGTATCTATAACATAATTAAGACTTTTTTTCAACTATTGCAAGGTGAGAAACAAGCTTAAAAAAAGTCCTCCTAACTTAAAGACGGAAAAACCGTCTCAGCAAGCACAAATAAATTAGTTTTTCCTTTTCAATTCTGCAATTTCGGAGCCCGACACTTCAGCTCTGATATTACCTGGGTTAGCAGAGTAGAGCAAACAAATGCAGAATTACAGAATTACTTTGAGCATGTGAAATAAAATTAAATACAGAACCAAGGGGGAAAAGAGATTTCAAAAAAATGAAAAGCTGTTTAAGGCTAAAGAGGAGCTTTAAATATTCTTTTATGATTTATGAGCCTAAAAGGAGCAAAAAAAAACACAAAAAAACTTATTACATCCACACTAAAGCTTTTTTCTCATTTCAGACCCATTTTTTAAAATGAAATGAAATGGGAGAAAAATTAAACTGATTTCATGTCAAATGTGTTAAACATATTAAACTACTGATGATGTCTTATCGTCTCACAGTATGAGGGAAGGGGAACTAACTGAGCTTGGAAAAGCAATTCCATAATTAGAAAGTCTGTCTCTCCAGTCTAACGAAGCAGATGTAACAGGCAAATAGCTAAGTGCGTGAAGAGGGAAGCACTGATTGGGATAATTTATGCATCCCAAGGCAGAAGGAGACGTGCTAGATGGCAAGCTGGGAAAATCTCCCTCCATAGGTGGGTTTTCATCAGCCAGTCCCTTTCATTCTCTCCCCCCTGCTCCTCCTCATTCACATACACAACGAACACAGCCTCCAATTAAAAGTGGCGGTTCCTGCCTACGCTGGATATTGCCTTTGATGTAAACACAACCCCTATCATGTAGTGTGTCAAGAGCCTGTACACTACATTTGCATTTTAAATAACAGTTTGACGAGATATTGACAGGTTGGCAGGTTTAACAGGTTATGTCAACTATTCCCAAACTGGAGTACAAAAACTGTGATTTGCCTTCATGCTATCCTCTGTGCTTTTTATCCCTCCTAACATTACTTATAATTACTTTTTTTTATTATCATTTGTCCCTATCATCTTATATGTCTTTACTCATGCTCTTTGTGCTTTTTGCTGACATCCACATTGATCTGTAGAATGCTGAAGTAGGCTGCTGTTAGTCTTTTGATGGCTAATGCATAGCAGTTTACTGGTGGTGGATTTAAGTGTGTCTCTCAATGACTCTACCCCTCACTCTGCAGTCAAAATGTAGCTGACTGGAAATGAACACTGACAAAAAGGAAATGGAGTTCCTCCCACCCACTCGTTGCACAGAGGATTTTTCTCATTAAGCTTCGTGAAATCCTTCAAACTCTCCCCCATCAACAGTGACTGCACAAGGCATTTTAATCCAGCGGCCTGACAATAAACCCTGCAGTATGACGCAGAGGGCTGCGGTTAAACTGTCACACAGCATGTGGACACTGTATATTGTGTGCAAGTGAAAGAAAAGTGGGGTAAGAAAAAATAAATAGTAAACGCTTTCAAAAGGAACAAGAAATAAATTCTAAATATGAGAGAAAAATAAGGTCAATCAAACGTGCACACACTGAAGTGCAGTAATGACTTAACTGTTATTGTACACCTCGTTTTATAACAGTTTTCAGTATTATATCATTATTGACTAGACATGACTGAATGAGGACCAGAACTGCTTTGCCGGATGAAGCATGTTGATGTTTTTTGTTTCTGTTCATGTGGAAACGAGGTTGTTATCTGAAACCAATAAAAATGTGTTAGGGGAAATCAGCCAGTGATCTTAAGAAATGTGTGAAACAATTCAAGCGTTATGGATCAATAAGAAACCTTATGATTATGTTTGGCATAAGTGTGCATATTATTAGGTGTGATTTAGGAACCTGACCATTTATTGACTAATTCGGATGATCATGTAAAACGATGCAGAGATTCATCCTGTGCCTTAAACATCAAATAATGTCACAATTCATAGTGAAGTGGAACCTGAATTTCAAAGTTAATTATGTACTTAACATGAGAAAAGGCCAAAAAAAAGGCCAAATGTGATTACAATTAGGAAATAATAATAAATAATTGATCTCACTACAACAATTCTTCTTCAGTCAAACATTATTAACAAAAAACAATGAAATCAGTATTTAAATAACTGTTTAGCTTATGTTTCTATGAAACAAAAACGTACACAAGTTATTCCCGGGAGAAATGTCACCTTGTTCCAGCTGTTAATGTGACTGACCTGGTGGAGATCATCTCCCAGTGCGAACTCCTGGAAATACCCAGGAGCTGCTGATGTGGCCCGGACAGCCTGCCACAGCTGGTGCTGGCATCCACCCAGGTAGTGTGAGCGCACCCCGGGCAGCAGATTGTAGTTCCTAAACACGTAGGCCTTCAGAGGAAGGCCCCTGTTCACAATGGTGCTCACAGCTGCCACCTAGAAGTAAAGGAAATGGCATTTAGGATGACTTTCTCGTTTAGTATGAAGCAGCATTTTACAAGAAAATGGATGAAAAAATGCAGGACTGATATCTTGGGTGACATCCTGACAGATCAGTTGAACATATCCCTGCTCCCTGGGCCTCAGAAGAGTCGGATGACATCTGAAAACGCTCAGATTTCTTTTGACACACTGTCTGACTTTGTTTCGAGGTATATTTTTCATTCATCTGTTTTAGAAATGTCACAACAAATAGAAAAAGATGCTTTCTCCATAATATCAAAACAAACAAGGTAAGGCGAAGACTCACTGGATGGCAGCAAAACAAAACACGAAGAGAGGATTAAAAGAAAGAAATAAAAAATCACCTTAGGGCATTCAGGGTTTCTTGATGTCTCCACCAAGAGGTTAGAGCCCAATTTCTCCCTGTTGATGCACAGAAATGTTATTCTTTGGTTTAGTAAGTCACAGTTTACAGTGTGACTTGGAGCAAACTTTAATCTCTTTATGTTTGACATTTAAAATTTTGCTTGCTTTTATGCTTAACTACAACAAGCTGTTGCATGTTACTCTAAAAATAAAACTCTTCATCAAGCTGGAATTCAACCCATTTCTTTTTAACTAGTTTCAATTTACTCCATGTACTATTATGAAAATAAATACTACGTTCACTGCATTCAGACACGACTCCGATAAGATAACAGTGAAACTGACTTGAGGATGTTCTCCCAGGCTTCGCTGTCATAGAAAGCGTGGCTCCAGCCCATCTTCACTGTGCCTACAATTACATTCTGCTTGAAAACATCAGCACCTAGCTTGCGGTAAAGATCGTCACAATCTTTCACAGGGATTTGGTGCACACCTAGCATGAACCCCAGGACAGCACCTGAGGGAAAAACACACAAACAATCAGAAACAGAAAGCGACTGAGAAGCTGCCGTTAAAAGGAAGTATAAAAACTTTAGGAACATAACATTTATGCCATGGGATTTATATGATTGGAAGATAACTGGCTGAAGGAATAACATTACCCCATTGATGAGCCAATCAAAGGAAATAAAATGGTACTGATATAATCATTTGATGTCTCGGTGGTATAATGTTTGCTCTCTTATGATTAAGGATCGCTAACACAATTAGGAAAGCACAACAGTTCAGTGAAAGCAGAGTTAGGTCTAATAGAATAATGTGGGTAATCGAACTTGACAGATGCTGCACTTGTAGATTTTAAATGTGTGAATGCTGTTTGATCCAGCAGGCGGGTTACTATTTAACAACGTTTATTCAATATGAGAATGAAGTTCCAGCTGGTGGAGATGAAGCCTGAGAAAAAAACTTCAGACAAAGAGACTTCTTTTTGCTTTTACAGTTCCTATGTGCTGTGCAAATAAAATGGACTTATCAACCTGCTGCTACAAGAAACATTTTGAGGATGGTCCACAGCCCCCCCTTGTGGTAATTCTCCTTTCTGAAGGGTAGTGCAAATCTAACCAGCTATAACAGATCAATAAAAATTTCCAGACTATCAATTTCTAAAATCAAATATACTGTAAAAAAAAAAAAAAAAAAAAGAAAGAAAGAAAAAAAAGCAACATTGTACTGCTGTTATATTTGCTTTGGCCCAATTTGAACAGAAAGCAGAATGATTGATGTGTGCGGTGCTGCTGGTGAAATTGAGGTCAAAACCAGAGCAGAGCAACAAATGGGTCAGTGAGTGATCTGTGCAGCCGGTCCAGCCTATGCTGTTCTTAGTGCTACACTGTGCTCTGATAATCCACATACATGCCTCTGTCCACACACACACACACACACACACACACACACACACACACACACACACACACACACACACACACACACACA
>JBBBVU010000010.1:18199068-18249236 GCA_037177055.1 Atherinosoma microstoma
TGCCATTACAGTAATCCAGTCTACTGGAGATGAATGCATGGATGAGTTTCTCCTGGTCTTTTTGGGAGACTAAACTTGTTATTCTGCTGATGCTTCTGAGATGGTAAAAAGCTGTCTTATTGAACGCTTTGATGTGGTTGTTGAAAGTCAGATCTGAGTCTATCAACACTCCAAGGTTACGAACCTGGTCAGTATAACATGCTATTAATCCACCATGATGTGACAGAGATAAAATAAGACAATTACATTTACTTATACAAAGTGGTTGTATAAAAGTAGGATAGAAAATAATGGAAATGGGGTCTACACTACTGTATAGGGCAGCTATCATATCATTATCGTATCTTCATCAAAAACTAAATGATATATAAATCTGGATGACCATATTAATTTGTACTGGCTATTAATACATTCTGACACCCAAAAGTAAAACAACAAAATAAAATAAAAAGTTGCTAAAACAACTGAAATGTCTGAGGATATTGTGTCTCACAGCACAGCTGCACTGAGACAACATTTAACCTTCTTTTTATTTCCATGGCCTTTTGCAAAGCTTGTATTCTCCCAACAATATGTTGAGCCAAAGCCTTTTGCTGTGTTACATAAATAATAATGGCCTTGTTATAAAACGCCGAAGTTCAGTACTGAACAGATTCCTGACATTCTCAGAGATAAGACTGTGACATAAATATACACCACAGTTTGCATCTAGCTACCGAACAAGAAGTGTAAGGAGCTATCTGTACATGACATGTTTCCATTGCTGTCATAATGATATCTTTCCCAGACCCAAGCAGAATGCTGTGACCCATATCTTTCACATGCTCTAGCTGCTTACGAAATGACACCAGATATGATGTAACAAACATGAAAAGCATGTCAAAATATTAGCTTTAAGTTTAGCTAGGAGATATTTGGATGTATATTTGGGGAAAGCCATCCTATTTAATTCAGTGTTTGACTGAAAAATCTATTTTAAAAAAGCTAATAAAACCCAAATTGTCAACAGTACTCAGAGTGCTTCCAATGCTTCTGTTTATACATATTATCTGTCAAGCATAAAAGTTCATTCTTTTTACATCTTTATACGTCAGGTTGTTGCCAATATATATTAACAGAAAACAATTCAGCTGGTCAGATTCCTCACCTTGATGGCAACACCACGAGTTTCTGGAAACTCCAATAGATGGTAGCTTAAGTCCTCCACCCGGCTGATGTAGACCCTGACATCTGATGCTCTGTAGAGAGCCTGGACCAGAGCCCGAGTTCGGTTGTCAACGCTCACCCTGGCAATAATCTATGACAGAAAAAAACCAAAAATGTATATGTTAAGTTTTAGTTGTAAAGATTTGCATGATTCTTAGTTAAAACTTTGCCTGCTGTGTGGCTCATCACATAAACAACTCTGAAATTCACGCAGAATATAACCTCACTGAGTTCATGGTAATTAGATGTTTGCTTCTTTCACTGAGTTAGACTCAAAGTGGAAAGAAAATATTTTTTCAAAAAGCCATAAATCTTTAACCTTTTAATCTTTGTACAACTACAATTACTTTGGTAACAGTTTTGTCACAGTAGTACTCGTGAAACTATTCATTAAACATTTGCATGTCCATCTTTCTTTCAGACCTGGGGCAATGCTTGGGTCTTCATATTTCATAAAAACTTAATACAAAAAGTAAAGAAATTTGTGTTTGGTCGATTATTTCTCTCCTTTAATGATACCAGCTGGTGCACTGTACATCATTGGAAAGCCTGATTTGTCACTTACAATTTGGTATAAATTATAAGGATCATGCTTCTTTGGAATGAGCAACATAGCTAAACATATATGTAGTACCCCAAAAAATGTTCCAAACATTCACTCTTGTTTTGAGATTCAAGTGTTTCCAGGTGTGTACCAGTCACAGATGTATCACTGGCACCTGATTAGCACCGAACTGATAGACAGACACATCGGAATGAGATTCTGGAGCCAGTTCTGATCCCATATCTCCAGAATCTAGGACCTGACTCCTTCCTCCAGTATGACAGTATTTCCCCCACGGAGCCAGGATCATTGCAGATTAGGAGTGGGGAGGATAGATTGGCCTCCCATGAGTCCAGACCTTAACCCTACTGAACACTCTTGGGATGAGTGTGATGTATGAGTGTGATCTGCTGTATGTTGCAAGGGATTTTGGCACCTTTTATTGGGTGCCACATGTTTAGCTCCCTCAGTGGGGAAATTGCTTACAAGTTACGCTTCATTGTAAAAGCGACTAATCAGGCTTTCCAACTGTTGATAATTACAGGACAAATTGGTTATTATAAAAGGGTAGAAATAATCAACCAAACACAAATTCCCGTACTTTTTGTGCTAAGTTTATAGAGTTCCTTCAGAGGCAGGGAAATAAAATGTTTTAGAGGAGCTTTTTTTCCCCAGAAAACCCTCAAGTTTTAGACTCCTGTTCAAACCCTTCTCATGTTAAATAAAATGTTTTGAAGGATGCTGTAGATCTAATTGGATCTTTCTGATCATTATCTGAGAGAAAATTGAAATAACAAATTAATAATTTTTTCCAACCTGAAATTAAGCATTCCTATGCACTAAGGTCTGCTGGTTGTGAAACAAACATGGCTGAAAACCAAAGGTCAAAGTCAAAGAAAACTTTATTTATCCCTACAGGGTTATTCAGTCTGACAGTGTCAGTTCAAAGGTGACCAAGCCTTTGCAGCAGGGGCTCCCTCCCTCTGCAACTCCCTTCCTCTCAGCCTGAGATCTGTGGACTCAGTGATCTCTTTTAAAAAGCAGCTAAAAACACATCTCTTTAAACCTGCTTTTGCTTAGTTTTATTTGTTTTTGTTTCCCGTGTTGCTTCGTGTTTTATTGTGAAGCACTTTGTGATTTTTATCTTGAAATGTGCTATATAAATAAAAATTAACTTTACTACAATATCATAAACAAGTTAGCAACGCAAGTGCCACTTAGTAATGACAATAAAACAAATATCTTTTAAAAGGCTTAAATGACATAAATCATGTTACAGCATGGTTTCACCTAAAAGCATCTATATCACCTGAGTAGAAATAAATGTTTCTAATTTTATTTTTGCCATAAACTGGATGTCAGATGTTTTCATGTCTCCACAACATATGTATGTTGTGGAGCTAGAGGTCCACAAATGTAAGACCCTTTAAATTAAACCCCTGTTGACCTCTAACCACAAGGGGGGTTATTTTTGAAAACTACTTTGCAGAACTCAGGCAGCATGTAAGGACACTGCCTACTGACATATAGAGTGGTGATGAGCGTCAGTGGGTCAACTGGAAACAGCCTGAAATAATATACCAGATACTGAGACCTATCTGATGTAGGCACCATGTTTACCTCAACCACAAGCAAAGAGCATACCCCAGTGTCAACTGTAAACACCAAATGTCTACATGAGGTAGTATGAAGGTGAAAAATCCTATAGCATAGCTATGGAAGGCTCATGTAGCTAATTACTATGTTTAATTTAGCTACAATACAAATCAGTGAGTTACATACTGCTTTGTGCAGACTCACCTTTTCACGTTGGAGTAGAAGTTTTTTGGCTTTCTCCTCTGCAGCCATCTGCTCTTTACTGATTGCGACCTCAGCCTGTTTTACTAACACCTCCTCAGGCTTCTTCTGCTGCACTGCAGTACTTTTGGGCTCTCCTGTTCTGAATTTAGGAACAAGAGGAGCGATGTAGTTCCCAACAAATGCCTGCACAGTGGGAGCTGAATAGGACAGGTACTGTCCAAAACCTTTCTTGGTGGAGGGTGGGATGGCTGGGACAGCAGGTTCTGTTTTATCAGACACCACCACGAGGTTTGAGGTTTGTTGATCCCGAGAGGAAGCAGAGGAGTTTTCAACATTGTCCCCTTTCTTGTCCTGAGCCTTTGTGCTACTGCCAAAGTAAGAGTTGATGTGATGAGCTAGGTAGGTGTAAGTTTCATCAAAGCTGGCTGAGAAGGTGCTGGGATGGAAAAGTGCTGTGGTTTCTTTGGAAGTTGTGCTTTTATTCTCAGTGTCTTTCGGTGACGATGGAAGTTCCTCTGGCTTCCTAGCACAACTAGCTTTGACTACAGGAACGACCCGTCTCAGTCTTTTCTCCCGAACTTCACGCACAGTCAAGATTGCAGCAGGGACAGTCACTTGGGGAGAACTTTGAGGCTGAGTGGAGGTAGTGGTACCTGTATCAGATGCAGCAGTAGAAGAGGAAAGAGACTGATTGGCAGAAGATGAGTTTATAATGGGTTTGGGTGGAGTAGATGCAGGAGGTGGAGCACCATTCGTGGGAGCAGGAGTTGACACAA
Source organism: Atherinosoma microstoma (assembly GCA_037177055.1). Lineage (NCBI taxonomy): Eukaryota > Metazoa > Chordata > Actinopteri > Atheriniformes > Atherinidae > Atherinosoma > Atherinosoma microstoma. Next base: position 18,203,395 of record JBBBVU010000010.1, read on the forward strand.
CTTTTGGTGGTAATTCAACACTTGCTTCAGCATTTTTACTTGCCTTTAGAGCATTAGGTTTGAGACGGTAGATTTTGGATAAAAGCTCTGTCCCACTCACAGCTTTAGAAACTGTGTCCAGTGTGCTCCTGACCCGTGACATGTGTTGGCTTAGACTGACAGACCACCTTGAGGCTGAAGTGTTCAAATACAGGGAGCTGGTGTGAAGTCCCAATCGTTGCCTAACCTGGTTGGCTTTAAAGATCCATCCTTTTCGGCTTCTGATCCTCAGGTGATGTATGTGCCTCAAGTTGGGATAGCCAGCGTTGTAGGAAACAGGTAGTGTTACATGAATCCTACAGTGAGAGGTACCAGACAAAGGAAGTGATGGTGCTGACTTGTGAGCATGGGTTTGCCACATAAGAGATGCTCTGTTTATTTTCACCCAGGTATTTGGAGCCCATCTATGATTCATATTGTTTCAGGGCAGAAAGGTTCGTGCCATCCAAAGAAATATTGGGCCTAAACGCTGTCTTTCTTTAGTCATTAGCCTGGTAATGAACAACAACAACAACAAAAAGTAATGTTTACACGACAGAAAAAAATCAAAGGACGAGCAAAAGAAAATGAGGAAAATACATTTTAAAGATGACATTAAATAATAATACAAAGAATGAAAGCTCCTTTACCTGGCTTTTTAGCATTGTTCAGATTATTACAAGAAATACACTTCTCTAAGTAGTCACAGCTGTGGACATATGATATGTAGAAAAATATTATCATCGGTAACTAGCTTAGCGCATCATGCTACTAGCGTTAGCATTCATATAGGCCACAAAAAGAATAAAATGTCATACCGATTTTTAATGTTTCCGTTTCAACAAAGTCCGGAATCCTTTGTTATTTTCATTGTGTGGCCTTCTCCGAAAATCAAAACACAAAAGTACAACAGTGAAGTTTTAGGTCTCTCGACCTAACAATTTCCAGAATGACGAAACGGTCGAAAGAAAAACAACGACCACGTGGTTCTCTATCCGTCTTGCCATTGGCTGTCTGAAGTTGGCCCATAAATGGAATCTGCTGATTGGATGTGGACATTCTTCCCACTATTGGCTGTTGTGTATGACCAGTGCCATCAATATACTCAGAGTTGCAACCAGGGTTGCCTTCGTTTAAAGAGCGGTCACTGGGCCAAACAAACCCCGCGCTGTCAGATTTTACTATTAATCAGACAGCAGCGGTCAGATTACTGACGGTAAATACTAAACAAACAAACTTACTAATTCTGCACACACACGTTTGTCACTTGATATGTTATGTTGTTGATTTACTGTAAGTGATGATGGCTGATATTAATCTAACCAGCAGAATAATTTCATACGTTTTTGGAGGTAAATATTCATATGCAAACTAGCATTTATTGAAAATCAGACATGATGGTCCTCCATAAATTTGCCTCTTTTTCTGACTGTTATGGTGTTGAACAGCATTGAAATTCACCGTTGCAAGGTAAAATGATCAACCTGCATGTGAGGGCTTGCTTTAATCTAACCAGTAAGACCAGTCGTGATCTCCCAGCTGTATGGACTGTATTTAAAGCTGCTATGATTTGCAGGCTTTATTTTTTGTGCATTTTTATTTTTTCTTCATTATGCTTGATAATAGTATGGGCATAATAACTATGTAAGGAAATTTTGTCTTAATACATAGGCCTAAAGTAGTTTCCGAGATAAAAATTGTCTTCATATTCGGACAATGGGTCAATAAAAGTAGAAAGTCACCACTGTGCAAGAAGGTATGAAGCTCATTTTAACTTCCACAAAAAGACTGACACTAAATGTAAAATGCAACAGAAAAGGTCCGTTTTAATTGCAGGTTCAGGAAAACATCACACTCCACATCGTTCCTGCAGAGCCCTTTACATACACCGCATTAGATTCTGCAGGTTGAGAACTGTGAGGTTTTTTCACTAGATAGATAGATAATTATCATAATTTTGTGGAATTAACTCTGGTAGCCTACACTATTTTAGTTTTGTTCTCTATTAAAGTGTTTTTGTGTCGCTGTTTCACTATTTTTACATCATCACCTACTCTCTGACGCTTGGAATTACAAAATAACTTGAACGCACCACTCTTGGGTGCGCCTGCTGACATTCATATATTTCATGACCGCTAGAGGGCGCTTTGGGCAGTCTGATTCAGGTTCACTGTCGGTGAGTTAATAAAGAGGAAACAATAACAGAAATGGCCAGCAGGGGGCAGGAAAGACAAATGTGCGGTTTCTTGGTGCTATGATATTACTAAGCCAACGAGGAAGAAAATTAACCGGTTGTCGTCAGCTACCCGTTTATATTTCAACCATTGATGCAAAATCATTATGTTTGGGTTTGATAAGTAGTTGAAGACAGTGTGAGTTCTATAGAAAGCTGTGTGTCCTCCAAAAGGTAAGTAATGTGAGCCTGAAGAAGTGGAGTCTCTTAGGACCGCTTGTGTTAGCAACAAAAAGCTAATGTTAAGAAGAGATTGATATGTAACATGGCCCTGATGCCATTCATCTGAACATTAACACTTACTCGGGGGGTATTTTCCCCCACACCTCATGTTCTTTTCAAATATTGGTCAAAACTAATGTTACTGTAGCGTTCAACCTCACTGGTAAATATATATACAAACGAGCAAAGAAACAATAGTTTCTCTGAATTGTAGTATTTTCTTAGCCCAAACCCAAAGACAGTGACTTCCACCTATGCTAATACGGTTTTCCACGGTCTCGTTGCTTCCTTAATAAGGATGTTTAATATCTGTTCCGAGGTGATAACGTCATGCTGTATTGTGTGCAACTTCTCTATACAGTCTTTACCAACTTGTCAATTTCTGTCTTGACTGCAGGGGGTCAGTGGAGACATGGCAGCTGCACAGTCTGTCCTGATGTTTGCAGTCTGCATCCTCATGATAACAGAGCTGATACTTGCCAAGAAGGACTACTATGATATACTGGGAGTGCCCAAAGGTGCCACAGAGCGCCAGATAAAAAAGGCTTTCCACAAGCTTGCCATGAAATATCACCCAGATAAGAACAAGAGCCCAGACGCTGAAATGAGATTCAGGGAAATCGCTGAAGGTACAGTGGATTCGGATAGATTTCTCTCATCTGGGAATGTTCATGTTTTCAAGCAACATTTAGTGAAGCTAAACAAAGCCTGTTGTTTCGGTCCAGGTCAGCTTTGACATATAGTCAGATTTGGTTTATTGTACATGTCCCTGGATCGTGTAAAGAGAAGTGAGACCGAAAAAAAAGAAACAACGAAGTGTCTTGTTTAGCTGTTGGTGCATCGTGTTTCACCAGAACAGCTTCTGTGTGGAAGACATTGATTCTACAAGTCGCTACTCTTAACACATTGTTTTTGTGATCAAGGGCACTGTCTTACAATAAATAGCTTCAGAATCTTAAGTGACCTATGGAGGGGTGGGGTCATCCTGGAAGAGACCCTTCCCATCAGGAAAGAAATCTCTGTTATTTCTATGATTATAACTTTTTACTTATTTGTAGAAATCCTTACCTCCAAAAGGGACAAGTTGAGTCAAATCACACCAGCAGAATTTTTCCTCTTGCTTAACAGAAACACTATGTTCCTTTAGGGATTCGGTTCTGTATGTATAACTCGTTTATCAAAAAAATAAGGTTGCAGTGGAATCATTTTACTTTTATAAATGATCTCTTTTTATTACTTTTTTGGCCATTGAACTTTCTTATTTTCATTCATTTTTTAAATGGGAAGTTAATGCACTGCAGTCCATCTATCATATATTTCTTTATGAGGGCTGTACAGTATATACACTATACAGTAAAAAGTGGTCATTACAACACCGTTTTGTTTTCTGGAATTTATACATCGTGATGGTAAATATGCACAGGTCACAACTTGTTAAAGTTAAAATACCAAAGGTTGACTGAACAATTTCTTTCTATCTCATGTGCAGCTTATGAAATTTTATCAGATGAGACCAGAAGAAGAGAGTATGATCAGTTTGGTGACACTACACACTTCACTGGGGAGACACAAGGCAGACACAAGACTTTCAGCTTCAACTTTGATGACATGTTTAAGGACTTTGACATCTACAGCCAAAACCGGCATACTCGTCACCGAAGACACTTCGAAGAACACTCCAGGTCCCATAAGGAGTCCCACAGCAGACACAAAAGACAATTTCAAGGTGGTTTTGGAGCAGGTATCTTTGATGATATGTATGATGACATAGAGAAAATGTTTACTTTTGATAGACATCCAAAACAGACTGAAAGTCGGTTTCATGGTGTATCTAAACAACACTGTAGAACAGTAACCCAGCGCAGAGGAAATATGGTGACCACATACACAGACTGCACTGCATCCTGAAATGGTTTCTGACTTAAAATTGCCTTAAGAGGATACAACACTGTGGCAGTGATCAAGTAGCTGAAGGCCAATCTGTTCAAATGCTGTGAAATATAAACACTGACACTGCGTACTGACATTCAGTTTCCAGATTACTCTGCTTTGCTCTATTTTTAAGCTTTTCCTTTAGTGTTTTCATAGATTTGTAAATGAATGTAGAACGTATTTGCTTACTGTTGTTGTAAGCTGAATATTTCTTTCAAGCACTTTCTTTCAGAAATGGAAATGGATAATATTAGCATTACATTAGTGAAATGTATGACAGTTTTGCTCAGTGTGACACAGGAACATGTGTCAAGTCACAACTATTCATCCTTAACATGTTTTTGGACCATTTTTAGTTTCTCCTCGTAGACTCCTCTGTCCTTAATTATCGTTAAAGGCAGATAAAATTGCAGATTAAGGTTTTTTTGCTTATGGATATTAAAGTAGAAAACCAGTGCTCACACATCTATGAATTTCTGCATGTTGATTGTCTGATTTGAATTTTATCTGCTTGAAATTCTCTTATATGTTGTAGTGCCAGTATTTTTTATTTACTTTTAGTATTGTATTATTTGTGGTTAAACCACATCCAGCATTATTGTAAATGTCTGTAAAACAGAAAATATTAAGAAAGTGGGATTTAATATTAGACTTTTTTTTTGTCAGATCCCCCATGAGTGTGACATCAGTCCTATAGCCTTTTAATCAACACAGCGCAGATGCTTATAGCATTCATAATTGTCTGCTTCTAACCTTTTACCATTTTCAAGACAAGATTTTGTTACATTGGTAAAAAATTATAGGGCATCCTATAATAAATAGTGTATGGTCTTAGCTTGTATAAAACATCTAATGTAGATTCTGCAGAGTGCTTTACTATGTGTTTATTTTCCCTCAAATGATGCTTCTTATGTATTTCACTACATATAAGCAGCAATGTGAGGTTCATAGTCTTGCTGGAGGAATGACCAAACAACCCCATGTAAAGGTATTGGCATTTGAATGTCTGACAAACTGAAAAATGCTCTACGTGCAAACTGAAGGGCCAAAATGAGGAGGGATTGTTTTGTTTGTTTTGCTTTTTGTTTGAGCTGTGGGTATACTAAGTTACCACAATCTTGAAGAAATACTGTATATATAGTTAATTGTATAGGTGCTCGGTGTATTCTCAATATAAGCTGGTAATTGAACATTGTCAACTTGATAAAAGCAGCAGTATGTTGGTGCTTTTATTCTACAGCCTATCATTTGTTATCTCATTCCTAGCATTTTGTTGTGCAATATTTATTTTATACATTGATTTTATTGTAACATAACCATTGGCACTTTACATTTTGTGAATAAATTGTTAAAATCAAACTTTGTTTTTCTTATTTGTGTATGCTATTTACATCTTATGCCCTCCTCATGACATTTTCGGCCATTTTCGTCAACTTTTTTTTTCATTTGGTGATCATTTGGGCTGTGTAACAGCTTGGAGTGTGATTTTTTTTTTTCCCCCCAGAAAGTTCTATTAGGTCAAATTTTTACAATCCAGTGTCATTTTCTCTCTAATGTCTTCTCTACTCTGTGGAAGAATTTTGCACCCTCTCGTGGTCCCCGTGGCCAAAAGGGTCCATGCCCTAAACTGCTATAAATTTGTTATACATTAGTATTTTTTTCTGATATTTTTTTTCATAAATCCCTTAAACAACTTCCATCCTGTTCAAAGATATCAAACTTTCAAACATTTAAAGGCTTTTAACCCTTTAAATGCCAGTTTGATTATTTGAAGTACTGCTTCATTCATAGCAAATAAACACAAAAGCTTAATTATTTTCAATATAATAGAGATTAGAGGGATGAGTCTTTGGGGGTGATTAGACACTTTGATATGCCAAAGATTAAACAAAAATTAATTTGATTTCATTCTTATTTTTATGTAGTATCAGATACAACCTCTGGTGACCATCGTGGCCAAAAAGGTCCCATTGACTTCCATTAAAACCACAGTTTTAAATCTACCAATCATTATAGTTTACAATAAAAAAAAAATTGATGTCAACATTTCATTTAGAAGACAAATAGTCTGGTGGAATCCTGTAAAAATGTCAGATTTAACTGTTTTTCTTCCAAGTGATTTAGAGGGAAAAAATCGGAAAGAAATATTTATGTATGATGATTTTATAGCATTTTTAGTGCATGGACACTTTTGGCCACGAGGACCACCAGAGTCTCCATCTGATGCTACATTAAAATTTCAAATGGAATCAAATAAATTTTGTTTCTAATCTTTGACACATCCAAGTGTCGAATCACCACCAAAGACTCATCCATCTAATATATATTATTTGGAAAATAATTAATTTTTGTGTTTTTTTTAGGGATGAAGCAGTACTTCAGATATTCAATCTGGCATTTAAAGGGTTAAACTCCTGAAAATAATTGAAAGTTTGGTTCTTTTAAGCAGGACGGAAGTTGTTTAAGTGATTTATGGGGGGAAAAAGACACTTTTGGTGCAAAGTTCGAGGAGGTCACAAGGGTTAAAAGTGAGAAAGTGGTGATTGCAGTTTGATTAAGTCATTGATGAGTCAAAATTCAATTCGAGGACAATGACAGGCTTATTTGGTCGTCGAATTTCTCGATTTTATTGAAACGTCATGCAAAAAAATGACGCTTCACGTTGACGTCTGCATATATTTAGCAACATATTTTGATTCCTTAGTTACGGTTGCCATGGGGGCAAAAATGGTTATCGGACTTTTTATTGGTGCGGTACTCGTCACGATGTCAACTGTAGGAAATGTAGTTCAGCAGTATACAGAACCGGGGTGTATGCATTTCATGGGTGACTTTCCTGAACTTCATCTCCCATGATGCAATCCTGAGCAACCGTATGCGCAATTGTAGGGAAATCAGAGAGTCGCCAGTAGCTTTAGCTGAGGGACATTGAATGACTTTGTATCCGTGTGCGGCAACGTAAAGAAAGTTGTGTATTTGACAGGTCGGAATTTGTATTGCAGCTAATGGAGGCCCTTATACCTGTCATAAACAAACTGCAAGATGTCTTTAACACAGTTGGCGCAGATGTCATTCAACTACCGCAGATAGTTGTTGTGGGAACCCAGGTGAGAAACGCCACTCTGCTTAAACGTTAGCAACTTAGTTAGCCCGTGCGAACTTACTGTTGTGGCATTTACTTTCGTCTTTGCCTCAGTTTTTCTTTCACTTTTGTGCAAGTGAAATACTCTCAATTGTGTGGATTTACTTTACACTTGTGTTTGTATTTTTTTAATTGACTACCATATCGACTAAGTTAGCATTAGCTAAAAGTGATCTCACGTCATTGCAGCAGTGTTTTGACTGACAGTTGACAGGAGCGCTTATCTTACTGATCACAATCTTAAATGTAACAGCGAAATATTCTTTTTCTCAAACTTAATTTGATTTCTGTATATAATTTGCGTTCTGGTAAACTGTATTTTCCTCTTTATTGAAAATTCATTGTTCAGTGCTATAACTTCAAAGTTCTGTCCATTCAGCTTGCACCGAAGTTACTGGTTGTTCTTGTTAATGTCGCTGGAATCTGAAATAGCCAAACTATAAACTCCCTTTTGCTATTTTTGTTGGCACAGTCTATGACATATTTTTTAAATGTGATATAATGTATGAGTGAAATTTGGCCTTTTTTCATGAATAAAAGGAACGAACAAGCTATAACAAACAAGGTTGGGTTCTGTAACAAAGTACAAGTCAACAACAGCAGCACAAACTAACTATAAGTTGAGTCACTATCGCGTGTACACATTGGAGCCTAATTGGTTTAAAGTGTCAGGTTTTGTCTTAACGAGGTTTACTCCCACTGGTGAGGTAATAGGATGTGACTGTCTCAGACATATTGGCTTGGGTCCGAGGTTAAGTGTGAGACAAGGCGAGCTAAAGGATGTTTTGAATACTTGATTTGTTTTGTTTGCTCTTATCATTGCTCTGTAAAGGCTACAACAATATGTCAAGTATTACTGACAGATTGGTTGATTATTAGACTCTGTTATATCACTTAAAACAACATTAAGTTTATGTCTGCGATCACAATTTTAGCCCTCCCCTCCTATAGAGAAAATGAATACCTTTCCATTCTAAGTGAGGTATTTCAGTTCAGAAGATCTTATTAGAAGCGACTACAACAGATGTAATTACTCTTTATGAAGTCACATATCATATTGACAGTGATTTTGTTATATTGCAGGTCTACTGTGAGCACTGTCTGCTTTACTTTGTTACTTCATCTGGTACCTCAAGTTACAAACTCATAGCAATCGTGACTTGTTTGGGAACCACTAATTGTTGTTTTGGTGCTATAATTAGACTAGTGATTCCTTTGTTAAAATTAACTTGAAATATATGAGATTGTTCAGTAAAAATGACTTAAAAAAATTTGACATAATAAAATGTCAGTATACAGTTGCACTAACCTCTTCTTAACATGTTTGATCTGTATTAGCATGTTGAAAAGACTGGTTTTTCTGGTGCACCAATGATTCATGCATGCTGCAGTCTCCACATTTGGTGGTTTTGTTTATGATGTTGTCGGTGCTCTTGTTTTACAGAGCAGTGGGAAGAGTTCTGTTTTAGAGAGCCTGGTTGGCAGAGACCTCTTGCCTCGAGGCACAGGCATCGTCACACGCCGACCCCTCATCTTGCAGCTTGTGCACATCGACCCTGAGGATCGCAGGAAAACTAATGATGAGAATGGTAACATCACCATGTTCTCTTTCACTTTATTTACCTGACGGTTTGGTTATTTTAAAGTTGTCATATATTGATATTTTCCCAAAGCACACAGTGTGTGTATTGTAAACTGATTAGTATATTATTATTATTGCTCAAATGCTTCACTGACTAGGTACGGGGATTTAGTAAGATTGAACAGATTCTCTCTGTGATCATTGTACTTCCTATAACATTATTTTGATACATTTTTTATTCATATCTTCAGAATAGCTTTGTATTAGTTGAAGAAAGGATAGCATTTTATCTTAAAATCAGCTCTGATTTTGTCTGATCCTGAATGAAAAGAATAGGAGGCCGAGATGAGCCACCATACTGCTCTTATTTAATGCTGTCCTCTGTAAATGGCCTCAGAGTGACTGCATTGCAGCGGACTCTCGTATAAGATCTACAGATAGCCAGGCTAACCCTTTTGTCTCCTGTCGTCTCTTTTTAACCACAGAATCAAAGAAAAACGGACGCCTTTGCAGAGGTCTCCCTTTCCTTGTTCTTTGTCTTTCTGTGACTATATTACAGTACCCCCACCCTTATCCCCACCCCACCTGCTCTGCTTTTTCCCCCTTCTCTGCCCCATCATGCTTTGTATTTCTGTAGCTTTTCCAAGCTACAAACCATGTGGCTTTATTTGCTCAGTTGAGGCCCTTCTCTCCATGTAGACTGGTCTCTGTCAGAGAAAATTACAGAGAAAGAAATGAGAATACTGCTGTCAAGTAGAAAATAACAATTTCAATCTGCATTTTCTATTCTTAGTTATAATTCCAATTTCATTGGGGTAAAAAACTCTTTAATATCATCAAAGGGCAGCTTCTTTCAGATGACAAATAGAGCCACCCTTTTGAAGCTGTGTTTTGATGTTGGTTATTGTAGCCATAATAATCACTGTTTTCTTTTTTGACTCTCTAAATGTCTGCTTCCCAAAATGCTCAGTTTTTTCTTTGCTTTGCCTAGAATTTGTTTCCATTACCATTGTGCAAACAGGACAGTTGTTTGTGCGTATAATTGTTGAAAACTCTTCAGCTGTGGATCTTTGCGCTGAAGAGTTTTTCCATCCCATTATTGCCCATGAGAAAAAAAAAATCCTCCCATGAGAGATTAACAATGGAGGGTTGTCATAGTAACACTGTTCTTGTGGCCACATCTGTCACGCAACTAAAACATCTGTCCTCAACTTTATGTTTCTGCAGGCATTGATGGCGAGGAATGGGGCAAATTCCTACACACCAAAAACAAGGTAGAGTTCTTGTTTGGTAGAAAGAATTGCTCATTAGATGTTTCCTTCAACACTGAGCTTTGTATAAAAACCTCTGGATATTTGAGAAAGGGGGCTGAATAATGTTTTGAGCCACTGTTGATTTGTTGGTATGTGATGATAAGCTACAGGAGGGCGTTTGTGGATCTGTAGTTTGTGTAACAACAGCGACATCTATAACCTTTAATGAGATCAGGCACACCCCTCCTCAGGAGCTAAAAATATCTATATGGCTGTAGGGAAAATGTCTTCCAAGGTTGAGCTCCATGTACAGTGGTGCCTCATGTCTGAACAAAGAAGCCCTTATGATGTCCTGATATAACCTTATGACAATCAGATTCTCTCAGGGTTTTATTGAAAATATAATTTTTTCTTTTTTGCCCTCTCTGTCTTTTTTTTTAAATTTTTTATTTATTTATTTACTTTTTGCATGTAAAGAAAAAAAAAGTATTCAGTGCCATTTCAGGCTTTTTTTTTCATATCATTCATGGTTAAACATCTCTTTCAGATCTACACAGATTTTGAGGAAATCAGACAAGAAATTGAAGCAGAAACAGAAAGAATTTCTGGTAACAACAAGGTACGCTGATCGATACTTCTACAACATGAAATGTTTTCAAACAAGAGATGATGTCTATGGAAAAATTGGACCAATCTGACATGTTTTTTCGCCTTATAGGGTATTAGTGATGAACCCATTCACCTGAAAATATTTTCTCCACATGTTGTAAACCTCACATTAGTGGATCTTCCCGGCATTACAAAAGTAAGATCAGTTTTGCTTTCTCATTCTCAGATTTGTGAGATTTTTTTCTATGCACTCACTGTCTTTGCAAGTCTTGAAAAGCACAAGAAAAATGATTGGTGCTTCTTAACTAAGAAAAGTTTTCTGCTGCTCAACCCACCCCTCCCAAAAAAAACAGTTGAATTGGCAAAAGTAGATAAGTCACACACACGCAAAGTATCAGAGCTGATAAGGTCACTTCGCTGAATTGTTAGTATGATTTTTAGACATGCCTGGAATAAAGTGGCGTAATTGAACTCAGTGATACTTGCTCTGAAGTTTTATAGTATGCTGCTATCTGCTTTTGGATATTCAATATTAGAATGTTTTTAATCTTTAGTTACTGAAATTAAATATCCACTGTTATTACCTTTTCCCATATCTAAGACAATAACTAGCCCGTGTTGTGCAATATCAAGTTCATAATTAGAACATATTCAGTTAGTTAATCTATCAAACAATTTCTGCCTTATATTTGGATGCAGGTCACATTCATCATTTCATAAAAAAAAAAAAAAAACATCATTATGCAAGTCAGACTAATAAACTGTGACTCAGTGGTGTGTCTCTCTTTTATTTTAATTTGAATGATTCTGATTGCTGCGGTTTATTCTGTTATTGTGTCTTGCTGGGTGTTCATTGTGTGTGTGTACAGTTGTGTAACTTGCTGATTTAGTTGCTCCCTATCTTACAAAAAGCAATTCTCAGTCTCCAAAGGCTTATTTTCCTTCTAGTTAACTATTGTGAATGTATTGCCTCGTATAAATAACCACTTGTGTTTTGTTCTTTTTGTCATCATCATGGCCATTTGAAATACTTGGAAGAGTTTTGTTTGTTTTTTTAAATAGTGATTTGTTGAAATCTGTCACAGTTCCCGGTCCACATACATATTGTTGTTTTATTTTTAACAGGTACCAGTGGGAGACCAGCCCAAAGACATAGAGATCCAGATCAGGGAACTGATTCTAAAATACATCTCCAACCCCAACTCCATCATTCTGGCTGTGACTGCTGCCAACACAGACATGGCAACCTCAGAGGCTCTGAAGGTGGCCCGTGAGGTTGATCCTGATGGTAAACCCTATCCTTGTTTTCCTTTGCTATATTTCCACGTTTCCATCTTGTCAGTCATTTGCTCTTTACATTTCTTTGTCACAGCAGTGTGTTTGTTACTAGTTGAGAATGTTTCTCTGTTTAGGCAGGAGGACACTCGCAGTGGTGACAAAGCTGGATCTGATGGATGCTGGTACAGATGCCATGGATGTCTTAATGGGCAGAGTCATTCCTGTCAAACTGGGTATAATCGGGGTAGTTAACAGGTATTACTGCTGTATATGAAGTTGTATTGTAGGCAGTGATGTTAAAGCTGAGCCAAACCGTCAAAAACCAGCATATCCTGATAAGTGTTTTTGGTGCATTTTCTCAGGAGTCAGCTGGACATCAACCAGAAGAAATCAGTAGCTGACTCTATTCGTGATGAATATGCCTTCCTACAAAAGAAGTACCCCTCTCTTGCAAACAGAAATGGAACCAAATTTCTGTCTAGAACATTAAACAGGTATTGACTTAGATACTTGTATTCTGTTTTTTGTTTTTTTACTTTTATGTATTTACTGTGTTGAAATTTACCCTGAGATGTTTATTACTTACTATATTGACTAAATCTTATCTTAAAGGTTACTGATGCATCATATCAGAGACTGTCTTCCTGAGCTGAAAACAAGGATCAATGTGCTCGCTGCACAGTACCAGTCTTTACTTAACAGTTATGGTGAACCTGTCGATGACAAGAGCAGCACATTGCTGCAGCTTATCACTAAGTTTGCTGCAGAGTACTGCCACACCATAGAAGGCACGGCCAAGTACATTGAGACAGCTGAACTGTGAGTTATACAACCTTCTGAGCAGGAGTGCTGTTGTCTTCATTTTCTCTGAAAACAAATTCCTTCTGCATTTTCATGTTTTCTGCATTTAAATTTTATTTTTACAGGTGTGGCGGAGCAAGAATTTGTTATATATTCCACGAGACGTTTGGTCGCACATTGGAGTCTGTTGATCCTCTGGGCGGTCTGACAACCATTGATGTGCTGACAGCAATCAGAAATGCAACGGTGGGTTTTAAAATTTCCTTCGTAACAATAAAGTATTTATCTATCTATCTGCTTGCCCCTCTTTGATGCAATCCTTGTCTTAACGGGCTTCTTTTTGAAAGCTCACAGTTTAATTTCCTCTGACAGGGCCCAAGGCCTGCTCTATTTGTGCCTGAGGTTTCGTTTGAGTTGCTGGTGAAGCGGCAAATCAAACGTCTGGAGGAGCCCAGCCTGCGCTGTGTGGAGCTGGTTCATGAGGAGATGCAGAGGATCATCCAACACTGCAGTAACTATAGCACACAGGTTAGAAACCTACTCAGATAAACATGTAAACTATTGATGACTAAAGGACAGAGGTGTGCTGTAAATACACAACACTGTGGCGATTTTAATAGTTGTTTGTCTCTGCAGGAGTTGTTGAGGTTTCCTAAGCTCCATGATGCCATCGTAGAAGTGGTCACCTCCCTCCTCAGGAAGAGGCTCCCTGTCACTAATGATATGGTCAGAATCTTTCTAAATTTAGTTAATTATTTCAGGAGAAGCTTCAGTGTGATCAATGCATTTTCTTCACCTCTTTGCAGGTTCATAACCTGGTCGGTATTGAGCTGGCCTATATCAACACCAAACACCCCGACTTTGCTGATGCATGTGGCCTCATGAACAATAATCTAGAAGTAGGAAAGGAACTTTTACTCTTCTCATGATACAATTACTTTTCTCCAGTTTTTGCACTGCTCTGCATTGATCCCGGTGTACATCAATGGCAGCACAAAGCAACTATAATTCAACTGTTTTCCAGAACATAAAAGATATTTTCTTTGCTCCTCCTATTTACGTTGGTACATATGTGAAACTCTTATGTTTGTAGGAGCAGAGACGTAACAGAATGAGAGACTTGCCCCCTGCTGTTCCCAGAGACAAGGTACTGGCCACCTATATGAGTCAACTGTCCTTTGTTTTCTTGTTACAGGCTTTAACAGATGTTCGGTCTCATATACTTCAGCCTGTACTCACTGAAGTCTGAGCCAACTAGAGGCTTAGTGTAATCATTCTCTCCACTTTACAGTATGTTAAGCACCTGCACATCTCTGCTTATAGCTCTGGCTAGCTTTCTGTCCAATCTTTTCTTCCTTCTTTTAGTCCCTTAAAAGCCCCGGTGGGCAGTCTCTCTCCCCCATTGAGCCTTTTACCCTGGAGGGCGAGGCCGCCAAGGTGTGTCCCTTTCACTCACTGCCTGCATCTGATCTCTGACCACCCCCCCCCCAAACCATTTTTTAATTTCCCAAAAGAATCAAATGGTCTTTTCCAGTGTTTGTTTGTGCCCTCAGTGCCCAGCATGTGCAGTGTGTTGGAGGCACAGTTCTTAGCCCCTCCAAACTTGTCTAACCTTTTATGTGCATGCTGATGGCTCTGACTGAAGAAATATTTTTACTCAAACATGCAAAAATGTATGGCATGGGTAAAATCTGATGAGGTGATGCATGTGTTTTTTTTGTTTTTTTTTTGTTTTTATGGAAATGTATACTGCAATGAGGAAAACAAAAACTTTCTCAAATTGAGAGGTTTTATCTTTTTGGATTATTTGGTAATTGTAACACCAGCTAATCAGTCAGATTTTTTTTAAATTTCATCGCAAAATTGCTTTTGTTTAATCAATGTCTGTTGCATCATGATGAACAGTATATGATTGTGTCGTCCCATCCTGAACTGAGTTTAGGATATTTCTGCCAGTCAGAAGGATGAATAGTGCTAATGAACTCCTTTGGATTCAAATCAAAGACGGCCTGTGGCATGTTACCACTGAAAACTGTTTTAAAATGATCAGATATGTTAATTCAACCTCTTTTACAATCTTTTTCACACATAAGATTTCCCTGACAGAAACTCCCTGTCTCTTTTTCCATTTGAAGGCAGTGGCCGGTGGCTCTCAGAGTGCTCTCGTCGGTGAGCAGGTAGACAGCGGGACAGGTAGCTGGAGGGGCATGTTGAGGAGGGGGGAGGACATCTCTGCAGGTGACAGGGCCATGTCGCTGGCTCTGCCCCCTGCAAGTCCACAGAGGGGCCATGCTGTCAACCTGCTCGATGTGGTAGGTACTCCTGTCTTTGCAGTTCCTAAAGTTGTTAAGACATTTCACAGAATACTGGTAAGACGAGTAAGATGTATGAAGAACCTCAGGTTGATCTGGAGCATGTGGAGTGTTGGTTTCAGCCTAAACTATAATCCTCACCCCTAACCAAGTAGGGCATTATGAGCAAAGACCAAGGAGTGCAGCACTATTTGAAAAAGGCAACATTGATATTTACAGTAGTTCCTAGGTAAGCCGTAGTTTTCATGGGTATCTCCTTGGACAGAAGACACCGAAGTTTTGCATCAGAGTTTAAAAGGTGATGAAAAGGAGCAAGAACATGAATCTTGGTCAAAGTTCTGTTAAAGACGCATTACATAACATTTCTATTTTAAAACTGTGTTACGGACTCATTTAGTGGCAGTGACATCTGTTGTGTACATGTCTCTGGCCGTCACTGCCCAGCACCATCCCGAGGTTGAGAGAGTTTCATTTTACGCACTGTGTCACACGCTGGCAAAGGTATATAAACACACAGGCTTTTTTAAATGTGCAAGGTGGCTGATAAAAAAAAAAAAAAAAAAAAAAAATGCAAGAAGACATTGTCGGAGGAAGAGAGGAAAAGACAGAACAAAAGATAAGACTGAGTCTTTTACTGGCTGGAGAGAGCTCACAGTAAAGGTAGGATGCAAGATGGTTGCCAAATTAGTAGGGGTGTAACGGTACCCCAAAGTCACTGTTCGGTACGTACCTAGGTTGTAAGGTCACGGTTTGGTTCGTTTTTGGGATGGTAAGGGCACAAAATGCAAAAACTACTTAGCTTTGGTGTAAACAGAACATCTTTAATGACATTCAAAATGAAACCAAAAACAAAAAAGAAAACTGCCTGCAGTAATTTCTCCAATAAAAGATTCAATAAAAGAACAAATATATGGCATAAATAGAGATAAGTCTCCTTTATTTTAATGGGAAAAAATATTATCAGAATCTCTGAACATACATATAAGGAAGGAAGGGATGTTTCAAGAGAAAAATAAAGATAATCACTCAAACTTGTACAAATATTAATTTAATCCACATCTCAATATTTTTTTCTTTTTAAAAGTAAAACTTTAACAGCATGCATGCTGTAAAAGATAAAGTAACATATGATTAGTTGCAAGGCTATGACATGTTTGGTTAAAGGCCCATTACTTAACTTTTTTATCTTAAAACTCTGCTTTCCAACTCGTTTGATGGCATAGTGACATCTTTTATGTGCATTTCTAGAGCCGTCGTGGCCCAGCACCGCCCCGCAGCTGAGAAACTGCACTATAGAACTTTCACATCTGTGACGCCGCCTGCTGAGTTTCTTTTTTGCGTATGCGTTACACGCTAGCAAGCAAATTTAAACAAACCGGTCATTTTGAACGCACGCTGGCGGATTCAGCAAAGAAATATTAGAGAACATTATCGGAGGAAGAGAGGAAACTAAGGAGAGCCAAAGAAGATCAAAAGATAAGACGAGTCGAGAAAAGACTGTTGTTTACTCACAGTACAGGTAGGATGCAAGACGGATGCCGAATTAGCCGACGATAGGAGGCGTGCTACTGAGAAAATGGTATAAGTTGTATAATGTCTCTTTAATAAAACAATTTTTTGAATGAGCAGTTTTCAGCAAGAGCACTGTGGAGGGGGTGGGGCTGAAGGGAGGACAGATCTCAAGTACAGCTCGGCACAAGTCTGATAGACCGCTTTCATCTTCTCCACTTGTCTTTGTCCATTTACATCCTTTACTGGAAAGCCGAAGTGCTCCCAAACAAGAGATGTTAAAGGCGGAAGAGGGTCTTCAAGCTCTGGTTTCTTCATAGAACTGTTGCTAGCCATAACATCCACGAGCCAGAAGCTGCAGTTCCACTTTACATTTCGTGGAAACATCCGTACGCCTTCTGGATGCTTTGTTCCATACCGAACGCTTCGTACCAAAAAATCAGAGTATGGACACATGTGCTGTTGCACCCCTACAAATTAACCGTAGATAGGGGGCGCATCACTGAGAAAAAGCAAAAGTTCTGTAGTGCGTCTTTAAGGTCTTTGGTCTTTCAGCAAGAGAGTGATCCAAATTACACACCCAACAGCACTTGGAGGGTTTGGAGAGGAAAAGGTGGAGTGTTTGATCTGTTTTATGAGTTCAGACCTGAATTCCACTGCAAAAGCAGAGATGTATCTGGATTACAAGTTGATAGATTTTAAATACATGTTTTTTTTATTTATAGTCTTGAAATTCAATCAGTCATATCAACGAGAGTTAAATCATATTTGACTAGTTTTATGATTGTTGCTGTTTAGCAATATATGGAAATCATCATAACAAGGATGATCAGTTAATGTGTTTTAATAGGCATTCATACCTGCTGCTTGGTGTTCAAAAATAAATTGTTTTATTGTTGTTTTTGCTTTTATTGGTGCATCAATCCCTTTTCATTTGTCTTTTCATTACCAGCCTGTTCCAGTTTCAAGGAAGTTGTCTGCTCGAGAGCAGAGAGACTGTGAGGTCATTGAGAGACTCATTAAGTCATACTTCCTTATTGTTCGGAAAAATATCCAAGACAGGTACACGTTGTTGTTTTTATTTCAGTTATTTAAAAAAATTATTATTATTTAATTTTGTTTGAGCCAAACTCTATAAAATTGATATGTGTTATTTGGTCTCAGTGTTCCAAAAGCAGTAATGCATTTCCTGGTGAACCATGTGAAGGACTGCCTGCAGAGTGAGCTAGTGGGTCAGTTATACAAGACCACCCTGCTGAACGACCTGCTGACAGAGTCCGAGGACATGGCTCAGAGACGCAACGAGGCTGCCGACATGCTGAAGGTGACAGATTCTTTACATACCACTACAAACTGGGAAACAAGAGAAGTGTCAATCATGTACAGCTCATAAGATAAATATTTAGTAAGATAAATATTTTTATACATTTCAAAGGGACAATAGATCCCCACACAGTCAGTTCTAACTTTATTAGTGACTTAGAATTTTATTTCTGGACCTTCATGAATTGTTTCTTTTGAAGATATATATGTATAGTCCTTTAATTATTTTAAATTTCTAGGAAATTGAGAAGTAGAGATTTAAAGCTCTTGTTGATACTACAGTGCTTACTAAATGAGCAAAGAGACTAAATTGACAGGATCTTTTTATTCCCAGAAAATGATTAGGTGTTTTTTTTTAATGCAGTATAAGACATCAGTTGCCCTAACTGATCAAATCGATTAAATTAATGACTTAGTGTAATGGATTAATTTTCCCTGCAGACATCTAAGTTTTGCAGCCCACCAGAGGAAATGCTGTCAGGGAGATGCAGTTTTTCATCCACAGCATTTCCCTGCTGGGCTGCAGTAAACAGAAAACTGTGCATTTAGTCTTCCATTAGATTGCAAGTTCTTCTGAAAGGGACTTTTTTAATGATCAGCACAAACAGGTAGAGCTTGGATTCACTGCTTTATGACCAACATGAAACCCAATCCTCTTGTACTATAATGATAATCTCAACTTAAAAATACAAAGCTGTTTCAAGTGTTCTGTTTACGGTGCAAACAGTGTGAGTGAATGAATGAATGAATGAATGAATTATACTTTATTGATCCCCGAGGGGAAATTGCATCGCAACGTGTGATGTATGTACCAAAAACATTTTTGTACAAACATAACTTGTTGATTTCAAATTGCTTTCATCGTCTGTTTCCAGGCTTTGCAGAAAGCCGGTCAGGTCATTGCAGAGATCAGAGAAACCCACCTCTGGTGAGGGCATCCCCTCCTATCCCTCCAGAGCCATCAACTGCCCACAAAACCTCTCCCATCAAGTCTGACAGCTTGTCAGACTGTACAGACGGCTCGAAAATGCACTGGTGTGGTTATGTGTATATCGAAACATAGTTTTAATGTACAGAACAGCATGGACGGGATCTAATGGGGAGCGGTATACTTCAGTCCTCCTTTATCAGCGTTAACACATGCTCCTGTCCTAGATTATTCTATTTTCTTAATGTAATTAAAGCAGTAAATATAGAGATGATATTATACATCACCACTATGTGGAGCCTTGCTGAGGAATGTCTGCTCTTATTGTAGATTTGAATTAAAGCTAAAAATGACAAAACTATATTCAACATGTAGATCCTCTCTTTATTACACGATGCAATTATTTTTTCAAAGAACTGCACTTAATTTAGATCTTTTTATTGTGCAAACAACCATTTATACACATTATTGTTTCCTGTTAATAATATTATTTTTTATAGACATGCAACAAAGCTAAATCAGACACATTTTTGCTGTTCAGTTTAATTCTTTTTTTTATTGCTATTACTATAAAAGTGTTATTGTCGCATACTGTATGTTGGACAAAGGAACACAAAGACAGTCTGTATATGGTTTGCAGAAAGGCATCAGAGTGGGTGCACTGACTTATTTATTGCTTTGATCTCCTGATATTTGACATGTAGCCCATCACAACAGAACAATGATCACGTTAACTGCAGACACACGGGTCAGTCACTGGTGTGACCGTCTGCTTCGACTCGGTCTCGCAGCAGTTTTACCTCAGCCGGCCGCTCATCTTGCCCTTACCGCGACCTTTGACACTGAAAGGATACAGAAAAAAAAACGCAGTTAAAACACTGAGTTCAGGATGTTAGAAAGCCATTAAGTCAGTCCTCGGGGTACATTTAGGCTTTTGTGGAAGATTGAAAAACACAAATTGCTGTTTTTAATGGGTTTAGATACAATAATGTGGAAATAAAATTCATGTTTTAAGTGTAGAGATACTGCAATTTCCTTTGGCATCATGATGTTATATAATTTTATTTTCATTAGATACGGGCCAATCTTGTTTCTTTCTCCCAGGGATAGTGCCATTCTTGGAAGAGAAATGGTGTTATTTAAATATTGATGTACATGATTTCTCTTCCTCATGATATCACAACAATAATAATCCTATTCATGTTCACACATAAGCATTGAAAATTTATGCAAATGTTTTTACTGTGTTGGTTAAAAGAGATATGTGCAACTGGCTTGATCCTGGTCTATACTGCAGGTTTGCAAGCAGCAACTAAGGTGGAGATGAAAGAAAAGGCTGTGGTGTATTTACAGTTTAAGTACTTTCTGTATGTTTTAGCTTTCAAACATAGCTTTCAAAGAAAAAGTACTGAAATAAATTATTTGACTTTGTTGTCTAATCCGTCTCATGATTGTCAGTGGGGAAATGTGAAATTTTAGATTTTAGAGCGTAACAACGGATAAGTCCAGCATTGGGCCTTCATAATAAGAGTCATGTACTTACTTTTGGTGGTCTTGAACTCGAGCAAGAAGCTGGTTAATCTGCAAAGACACAAGTTTCTTAGCATTTTAAAGAGCGCAGGATGCATTACAAGTGCAGAGGATGTTTTCAACAGAAATCTGGGGGCTATAAAACTCTTTGGACCCAATACCATTAACTTCTAATGGCCAACATGAAATAAGCTATAACTTACATCATATTTCTGTCTTTTGAGTTTTTCCCCCAGATCAAACTTCTCAGCTTCCAGTCCCATCAGCCACTGCCACAGCTCATTGGCCTTCTCCCTAAACACAGACAGAAATGTTAAGATATGAAATTTACTGTAGATGTTGAGATTAATTCTTGTAGTGAAAGCCATTTATGTGAATAACTGTCCAATATTTTTAGACAGACAATGAGGGTAGTTGTCCCTTACTTTAGTTTGTCCTCAGCCAGATGGTCAATGGTGAGAGGCTTCCTGCGTTCAGCCAGGATCTTCTTCTTCTTCTCCCTCTCAGTCTGTTTTTTGGCTCCTTTCCTGCTTTCACTCTGTGTTGACAAATAAAGAACAAACATATCTTTTCTGTTTTTTCAAGTACTGTTTGGTCAGGTAATTCAAGATTTAAATATCTTTTAGCCACAAAAAGTTGCCAGACCTTCTGTCCAACAGTGTACTGCTGTGTCATGTTTGTGAGGGCCTTCTTCTTCTTGGCGTCCTCATCATGCCTCTTGCGTTGGTCCTCCTGCTCCTTGCGTTCCTTCTCCTCCTGTGTGCATCATAGGTGAATTATTTAGGGGTGCAGGGAAGAAAAGGTCTTCATGTAATCCTGGTATTCACAGAAAACATACCGCAAGCCTGGCCTGCCTCTCTTTCTCTCTCTCTGCCCTGACTCTCTGCTGCTCAGCTCTCTCAGCACGGCGTTTCTCCTAAGAAAATAACCCAAAAAACAAGCGTGCAGTTAGTGTTCTTTTTAGACTATACGCTGACACTTACACACTTCTCTGAGGCTGACATGCTCACAATTCTGTTAACAAGGGCAATGAGCTCCTCTTCCTCCTTCTTCCTCTGGATGAAGTGAGCCTCAATTAGAGACTGAAGCTCAGACAAATCCTTCTCCTGACGCTTCCTGTGGATGTCCTGTCATCACATAAGCAGGTAAGAGAAACACGTTGGTTGAAATTTGGCCAATCAGATCGAAACAGAAGGAGACATTTAATGAGACTGACTCACATCAAAGTCCACTTTATCGCCATCGGGAATCTTTGGAGCCGAAATGTTTGACATAAACCTGCAGATTTGAACAATTTGATATTTTATGATATACCCTATTATAGATGATGTATTAACTGCTAACTCAGAGGATGTATAACACTTACTTAGGTTTGGGCTTTGATTCATCTGAAAGAAAAAAGTAATAGTTATGAATGTTAAGTCATGAAAAAGTGAAAACATCACGTGAAAACCCCTTTCCCCTTCAATATAGCCCCAAGATAGGGTGAAGTTATCTTATGACACAATGTTTTAAGTAGATTTTTTTCACTGTGCCTTACCAAAATACCTACTAATCCAAAAAATTAGACAGAGCTTTCAGATTAAGAGCTAAAGGTTCCAATTATATTGTCTCTGACATGAAGGACCAGTTCTGTGAAGGTGTGTGGTGTCATCCTGATTTGTTTTAGCTCTTTGGGACAAAGATTGTAAGAACAAGAACATACAAAGAGACCTCTAAGAACCCCAAAGATTCATCAAAACGTGGTCTGTAAGAAAGTCACGCAACTGTTGGTGGCATGTCTTTACAATTATGAAAAAGACAGCATGAACCGACAAAGCATGCTGGGGGGGAAAAACTGTCCAAAATTAACATTAGAGTCACACTAAAATTAGCAAATGAACATATTGTATAATGAATAAAGAATGGGCCTTTCAAGGTTTTGGGCTTGGACAGACAAAGTAAAAGCATAATTGTTTAGCCAGTACCAGACTTTTGTTTGGCTGAGGACCCAAGGGGCAACCTCGGGCTTAGAAACGTGAAGCCTATGCGGAAGTGGCAAAAATTGCAGTTCCCCCCTCACCCGCTAGGTGCTGGCTGCAAAACAGAGCAGATCCCCATAGACTCCCATGATAAAAAGGCCAACTTCACAGCAGAAATAAACATGTTTACAGCCTGGTTCAAAAAAGCATTTTAGCTTTAATGGGTCAAGTTTACCTTCGAGTCAACTGTGGGGGGAGTGAAAAAAATTCTACCTCATCGGTTTAGATGTTATTTAATCTTAAAATTCTTCATAATTAGGGGCGTGTCCTTTTGATTGACAGGTGGCAGATATCCGGCAAAACGAGGCACAGAATAGCACAACCTTGGTTTTTAGCCGGCTAACAGGGCGCCTTAGCTTTAGCCTGCCTACCTCCGTTAGCTGGTTACCTCACGTTAGCTCCGGGTTAGCTTTTTTAGTTCGTAGCTCAGAGTTTGAAGGGTGTCAATCATCCCTCCCCACACTCACAGCCCCCCTCTCAGCGCCTCCTCGTCGCCCATTTTGGAATTTTCCGGGAGTCACGAGACTCGTAACGGTGCCAAGATGGCGACGGTGGGAATCGGTTTCTCTAAGAATACAATCGGATGTGGCACTGAGCCACAGCTTTCTGCTCTGTGAATCAGCAGAGGATCTTTTCTGCACTAATAAGGCACAACCGCTGTGTGGAAAAGACAAATAATGATGACTGTCTCTGAACTACTGTTGTACAAGTTTTTAAAAATAATGGTACACCATCCACACATTAACACAACAGTGTCTTCAGTCAGGGGCTTCTTCAGCTTTGCAACTGAAGCTCATTCCTGCGCACAACAATAGCCATACATAGTGATTCTCAATGGTTATTTCTTTCCATTTTGTAATTTAATGTTTTATATTGTTCAGTAATAAATACTGCAGCAATCTAAATGTACTTGACTGCTTTTAAGACAATGTAGTAAATTTATCAGCTGTTGCCCCCTCTTATGCTGATGAATATAAACAATTAATAAATGTTTAACAATCATCTTAGAGGAATTAAAATAAAATATTTACTTACCTTCTCCATCCCTTTAGTGGGACAGCAGTATCAACAGAAGGAAAAATGACAAAAAGATCCAGTTAAAAATAAATTTGTATTACTATACATTTATTAGATTAATAATTTACTTATGCAAAAATAACCTTTATTGAACAAATGCTGCACTTAAGATGCAAAGAGACAAAAAAATAAAATTGACTACGCACTGAACTCCCTCCTCCATGACTTCTTCTGTGTCAGACATTTTGTGATGGATGAGCTCTGCAAAATGGATCCCCATCAGACTATATTTACACTGGTGAATATTTCGGATCATTAAACAGCAGTGCATGAGGTTGCAACAGTTCACACAGTTTACAAAGGGTGTCGAAGTGGGACCAAATATCTCACCCTGGTCAGTGAGCTGGCACTAAAACCTTTACTGTAGGCATAATAGCAATAAAATGATTGATAAATTCTCATTTTCAGTACCAATAAATAAGAGAAAGAGAGTGAAATAACTCATATAGAATGAAGACAGTATTTTATCAATTCTGTTACAGGATTTTTGGCATGCAAACTCCAGCATCCAAGTTAACAAGTGGAAATTAGCATAACTCAGAGGTTATCTGTGTTATTAGAAATATATTTTTTCCTTTGTGAAGTAGTAAAGCACTGTCAAGTATACCAGAGACAAACTCTTTGCTTAAGCAGAACCTCAAACTTGAGTCCAAGTATAGCATTTGAGTTAAAATTTACCACATGGAACTGATGATAAAAGCAAAGAAACACCTATTTCATTATCTACTGATCAATTGGTCTCCCAATATCAATAGTGTGCATTAAAGCAGTTTAGTCATACAAACAGCAGAAAAAACTGGAGCAGTTATGATGTGATGTTTCAGTTAGATGATGAATGAGGCTCAGAAACATCTCAGCAGACAGAAAGCACAACACTTTAACAAAATATAAGTTTTCATAAAGAAACTGAAAAAGTAGAAGATATTTCCATAAAGCAGTTCAGTTCTATAAATGTAAGGCTAAACACTGTTTTAATGCTTCATTTCATTGCTACCATAAAAAAGTTCTTACCTGCAACCCAAACAGGAGACGGGACAGAGACTTCAGCTCCTTGAGCTTCACACACAGGTTGAGCATCAAGGATACATAGCCCAACCCTTCTTACTCATGTGACTGCAACACCCTATGGCTGACCAGTCTATTGTTAGGCAAGTGGACATCAGAGACTGTCTCTGACACACTCAGTTTTGGACGCACACACACATTTTGCAGGTACATTCCTGCACTGGTAAAATATCATATATCCATTCAAGCTTTCACCAGCCACTCTGGTTTCAACAGTCCATAATTTCACAGGTGGTTAGGAGGGACAAGATTTTCTCTCTGTAGGTAAAAATAAAGCAACACAAGCTTTTATTCATAACTTTTATTGCTAAAGCCAATAACTAACAAGTCAAACAAAGCATACCACAACAACAATACTGATAGATTCACAATGGATTCTGGCAGATTTAACTTATGTTACGTGTACACCACTCACATTTAACATTTACTTAATATTGATTACAGGCTTTATGAAAACAGAGTTTGTTTGACTTTAGATGAGCTTCAACCATTTCCTACTTGTCTAACAGAGCTGCTTCTGGTCACTGGAAAGTTGTTACAGGAGTTACACAACTAATCATCGACTGTGTTAAACTTAATATTACATGATGATGATGATGATGATGATGATGATGATGATGTTTAATGGACACATTAACAAAAACCCAGATTTTTTTTCACAGAAATGTTGCACTTTGTGGTTCTTCAGCTGCAGCAAAAATATCCTATTTTGATTTGAGATTGACTTTTAAGTTCGATGTTACAAAACCCACTTTATGACCGCTAATGATTCAATCAGCCATTTAACAGTATTAATAAGCAGTTGATAAATTGACTTTTGTCTCCTTAAAAGCGTACCAAGAGAAAAATTGGCTATTGGCTTGTGATTCTATCCTGTCTTCTTTTTTTTTTGTTTGTTTCTTCCTGAATGACAAACACTCAGTGATTAGCATTTAACATGTTTTCCAATTTAGTTTTAAATCTGCATGCAAACACTCTTAAGCAAAAAACTGAAAGTACAGCTCAGCATAGAATAATCAGAAATTATTCATAAAGATTGCGTTAGCTTTTAAACCAAAATTATAGACAAATTAAGATGGTGATGGCGATAAATTAAAGTCAGAAGATCACTTAAATTCATTTTTAAAAAATCCTCACAGGAATGTCTGTACAACTTCCAATGCAATCCATGCAATAAATGTAGATGTGGTTTAGAATGGAAGTGGAAAAACCAACCAGAAAGTTGTGGCATACGCTGACACGTCTACTTTGTTCTCGTCTTAAAACTGAGCTACATGGTGGCAGTAAATGATTTATTGATCCCTATTAAAGCTTTGCACAAAAAAGACTAAACTCACACCAAATATGTATCTTTGTGACTTGGCCTGTTTATTCTAACTGATGGCCTCCAACTTATCTATAATGCACCTCAGCAAAAATGAACCAACATATTAAACACATTATTTTACATACAGGCTTATCACTCATCATCCAGCTGAGTGGTGAAATTCTGGCAAAAAGCAGTGTGCACAAACATAAAGCTGAAAGGCTGGGTTATTTCTAAGTTACAAGACATAACACCAAAGGTCAAATACATCATGAGACTGCAGGGCATGTTATTGTTGCTTGACTGTAAAATAAATATCCTGACAGGCTCCGAGGATTCGCTTAAGCAAATAGGTAAGGATGAATACAAGGTAACTGGTTTTCAATGAAGTGTTACATGTGTTTTTCCCCCTGAAAATGTCAAAAATGCAACTTTTTGAGTTTCTTTGTGTCAAAAAGCTGATAGAAATGCTTGTTATGTTATTTAAAAAAACATGTTTTGTCATGATTAAAAGTAAATCATTTAGTAAGTTATAGTGAATAACAGATTTTCATCTTATGGATATCAGACTGCAGAAGGGGATTGGCAGATATCTTTAGAAGTTACATTTGCTTTGTTTGAGCAACTCTTTGCTGAAGCTAGCAGCCATGGGAAGATATTATCTTTGTCCATTTAGCAGCAGCAAACAAAGCAAATGTATGACTTGACTAGAGTGGAGTGGTCTTGTAAGCTCAGATCAAATGTAGTCAATTGAAGATAACTGACCGCAGGTGGAGCGGTTCTCTGCCTTAACACACTGGAGCCACACTTAAATCTTTTACTTTTCTATTAAGAAAGAATCTTAAAGGATGGCTATGCAACATAAAACTATGCAAAAAGTTACTCATACTGTAGAGGTATAGCTGGAAGCTGATGATGGTGTCACTCAGGCTGGACCTTCTTTCTTCATCCTTGAATGAACCACTTGTGAAGTGCAGATGTGTTGGAGGAGCATGGACGCAAACAGAAGCAGAGGCCTGCCTGGTCAGGTAAGGATTGGCTGGGATGCTGCTGGTTATGGTCTTACGTCTGCTGATAGACATACATCAATGACCTTTTAGTCACTGCATCTGTCAGTGTTGCCATGTCAACATCACTGCATAGCTTATCAGAGTTTATTGTTAAATGAGATTTGCCACAAGGTTGTTCATCAAAGCTTTCACGACCAAACAGCTCTATGAATCTAGATTACCGTATGTGAATGTGGGTTTGTGTGTCTGTAGATCAGACTTGGAGTTACAGTTGTGGACATGCTGAAGTCAAAGTCGGGGCATGTTTCGTTGTGATTGAAAGCTGCAACCCTGTCGTTTGCCCTTTACTCTATTCCTCAGCTGTACATTTCTTATGAAGAAGCTGGAAGGCAACAAACAAGGACTATTTAAGGCTGAAGTTGATACTCCACAAACGCTTTTCCATTCGTATTGTTCACACTCCTGCTTTACACTGAGAGTTTCATGTTGAATGAAATAAGACTTCTGAACGTAGAGAAGATAGCTAGCTATATAGTGTCAATGTCAGTCTATTTCAAACTACGAGAATGGTTTACATGATTTTCTGTAATTTCACATTATCTAATTTAGCTGTGGAGGAACTTGTTAAGTCTTAATCATTAGCACTGAGTGAGTAAGCCTGGTAATCGAGTCCGATTTGCAGCTCAAACAGCTAGTAATCCTCCCTAGCACTCACTTGTAATGTGAAAATCAAGCAGCTGCACTCTGGTATGCATGTCAGCTCGCAGACTCTCTGCATGGCATTGGACAATCCAGGTGGCATTGGGTGAACAGTGCACGACAAAAACACGTCAACCATCCCAGGAGTGTGGAACTTTCTTTATACTGGGAAACAAGGTCATGGTGAAGGTTTTTAAATATAGACCCTGGTGCCACGGAGCTGAGTCTGTGCCCAAAAATCTCCAGCAGCAGATTTGATTTACAGTGAGCAGCCACTGTGGTACAAAGAACGGTTGGTGGGCAGTAGTTATGAGCCCCCTGTTGACTATAAATCAGTTGGAGCCTGCTCTCCTTGCTCAGGAAATGAAGGACAAACACACCTCATGTAAACCCTGCTCCCTCAGGACTGATCAATATAAACCCTGGTTTAAATAGTAAGCTGCGAACGAGTGGGACTTTTCTTTTTAATTAGTACTTTCTATTAAGTAAAAGTACAGAAAATTATGTCAAGAAGTTGTCCCAAATATAAACTCAGGGAATCCTTGTTTACATGTTTATGATCTTCGGGTTTTAGCTAAACTAATTTAATGTGATGTTAAATGTTAATAAAGTAAGCTTTAGAGGTGCTGGTAGGTGGCTTTTGTTACCTTTGTACATGCAAGCTGCCGGCTAATTTCAGATTTTCCAATGTCATATTTGATTATTGGCACTTTAATCTAATTGAAAGTATTAAAAGAAATAAACTTATCATTGCACCCAAAATAGCCGCTTTCACTTATGTTATATACATAATGCCAGTGTATAATAATTTAGCATAAGATCTGAATTTGGAGAGTTTGTGAAGCTGATGCAGCAGATAAAATAAAATGGGAGCATTCAGGTAACAAACATCACAAGTATAAAAACAGCATGTGGGTAAATAGACTTGATGAAATGTGTTTTATGAACTCACCGTTACTCACAAACTTGCTCTTGCTTCCAACTGCCAACTAGAAGCAAGATGAAATAAAGCAAAAGGGGGAAGTATAAGGGAATAAAAAGATGAATTAAATGAGCTTCTTCTTTACTATAATTAACAAATAATATAACCAATTAACTCAAAATACACACTTCTGCCTCTTTTTATATGTTGTAGAGGGTTAAGAGTGAGATTGGTGGAGGGATTTTGTGTATTAATAATGTACTGGATATAATACAACAAGCAGGAAAACAGGTGGACATGCCCGAAGGGACAGATATAGCGTACTCCACAACAATCTTGCAGATGTTGGATATGTTATCTACATACAGCTATAAACTCTTGCTATAAAATCTAAAGCAAATAAGTAAAAGTTTATTCACAACACTTCAGCATAAGCACATGCACTTCATTACTGTATCCTTATTGCAACTACAGTCTAAAAGCTGTGGAGCCAAGATCACATTTCTGCATGACAAGATCTTTAAATGAACAGCCACATCACAGAAGACACAATCCACAGCCAAGTTATACTATTTATGACCTCAAAGTCAGTCTAAACACTAATGATAGCGTCACTTAATATAGACTATGTAAGTGGGAGTGTGTGGGAAGGTGGAAGAAGGGTATAATCCACTCTTATTGCAGCCACATCCTTCTTCACATCACAATCAATATTTCCATTTCAGTTCAGGTATATAACAATGAGAGGATAGAAACTGACAATATACAATCTATTTCTAACAAAAGGCATAATGATGACTTAGGGCCTTTATGAAAAAGATTGCTTCCACTTTTCCATTTGATAGAAATCCAAGATCCACAGAAAAATGATAAGTTTTACTTTTTACTGACTCCTATTATACTTACATAATGAAAAAAGCCAACAATTATAATTCACTTCATAGCTTAACTGAACTGAGACAGACATGATTGGAGATATTTTCACACTAAAAACAAGTTAACATCACAAATGAACCACATCATGCCTGGTGCGAGGCAACAGATGCAAGTGTTGTTGCAGAAGATACAGAAATTACCTCTTTCGCCCATCTATTTGGTGGACTGATTAAAACAAACACACAAACAAGACCATCTCACCATCGATCCTTCAAAACATTAACCTCTGGCTCTTCTCAGAAGGTGTGTGTGAGTGTGTGTATGTGTGTGTGTGTGTGTGTGTATGTGTGTGTGTTATACCTTGGCTGGTGTAGAGCTCCTCTTAGTTTCCCACATGCCACGCTTGCTACCAACGTCACCTGGTTTCACATCCTGTCACACATCAGATCCAGAATGATAGAAGAAATGGTCAAACTGTTTACTTTGGTAAAACAACGTCTTGATGATTATTTTTTTAAATGGATGCACATGGAGGGAAAAAAAAGGAAATTTGACAAGGAAAAGTTTCACTAACTTGTCTAATCTTTGCTTTCTTTATGTGTTATATGTTCTCATATCACTATCTGCAGCTTAATCATTACATGGTTTACAAAGTTGGGGAGCAAAAATGACAATACATTCTTTTAAAATTTGAAGTGGACTATAATATTGCATCAAATAGAAATTTAGGTGTAGCACTTGACTATTGCTCCCAGATATTTGCATTGAATGCAAATCCAGTGTGATTCCCAATCCCAGACATATTTATGATGCTCCTGTTTATGTGTGGAAGCTGTGGTGAAATCTAGGCAAAGCTCTACCTTAACCAGTTTGAAGACAAGAGAAAGAACAGCAGGAAATGTTTCACGAAGGAAAGCTGAGAAAAAAGGATGCAATCAAAGAGAAGAGAGAGGCAGAATTGGTTAGACACTCAGCAAACACATGAACTACAGAAACACAATTCAGTGATACTGAGACACACATACAGTATATGCACCAGACTGCTGTACAACTTTGCCCCATCAGGAGGTGGTGTTGCTGCAGGAGTAAACATCAACAATTCAAACCCTTCTCTGACCAAGACGTTTGACACCAAAGATATCTCACCCATAAATTTTGCTTCGAACAATGTCGCACGTCATCGAGATATGCTGCCGTATGCGGACATGTTGTAATGTCTCCAGAAGGCCTGGTAGAATTAGCAGCTGGTGTTCAACCTCAAGAAAAGGACACTGTGTCCACTAAGTGCCCAGTTACAAGTGGCCCCATTTATTTATTGACAACATGTGGGAATAAATAAAGTAAATTGATCGTTCAGTTTCCACTGTTCTGTTGGTTGTTTTGTCAGTTTTGTGGTGTGAATGAATATGACCTTCCCTCATCTGAGGAAGAGAAGAAGTTTGGAGGCTAAAATTGATTCAAAATGAGTTAAATGAAAACAAAACAAAAATGACAACAATATAGTGTTGATGGGCTGTAATATAACGTTGAAGTACTCGCGGAAACCTTACAGTGACTGATTTATAGAGGGGTGTAGAAATCACTGTGCATGACGGCATGTTGGCAT
This sequence comes from Atherinosoma microstoma, assembly GCA_037177055.1. Classification (NCBI taxonomy): domain Eukaryota; kingdom Metazoa; phylum Chordata; class Actinopteri; order Atheriniformes; family Atherinidae; genus Atherinosoma; species Atherinosoma microstoma. The sequence goes on from JBBBVU010000010.1 coordinate 18,234,649, forward strand.
TCAGCCACCTGCTGCGAGGCCTTTTGTAGGTGGAGTATTGTGTGCAACAGAGGGAAATCCTTTCCCTCGCCATAATGACTCAACAGGTAAAGGTTGAAATACACACATTAAAATCGTTCAAATTATGTGAGGAATAAGACAGAGAAGGTTTTTAACCTGTGATAGCAGATGCTGTTAAATAAGCTGCCCATGTGGTGTCACTAGACTCCAGCCGGCAGTATTGTTCAGTCTTGTAGCTCAGCTCTAAAGGTGAAAGCCAACAACAAGTTGGCATGTTAGTGTGCAAAAGAGCACATTAGCGTGCACAGAATAACAAGGGATTATTCTTCTGAAGCAACACTGGTATCTTATTCACAATAATGCAGGTGCTTGATCAAGACGCGGATTTATGATGCCTTACGGCTGGCTTTGCTGCTGCTGCTGCTGCTGGTGGTGGTGTTGCTGCTGCAGCAGCTGGTGCTGCTGTTTTCTCTGCTTCTGCAGGTTTTGTCATCCAACTGTTGACACGTCCTGCCACACCTCCTTTGATACCAGCTACATCCTGGGAGGAAGGGGAGAAGAGGGGGAAACTCATGTAAAATCAAATATAAGAAATCTGACTGATCCTCTGTCTCATTTTTCTCACCTTGTTTGCAGGAGCTGGACTTTCAGGGGAGCTACCGACATTGCCTTTCTCCCACATGCTCTTGATGCTGCGTGTGCCTCCTGAAGGTATATCTGCCAATGGAGACTTGGGGGATTTTACATCTTTGTTTCCCTGTGGAATTAAAAAAAAGACTCAAATTCTTTTACATGGTAAAAGCAGCACTTCATTGAGTGACGGAAAGTTTATTCATATTTTTATATGGTACTGTAATTATCATTATATTATGTTTCTGATCATTATCTCTGCGCACCAGAGGAAAATACTAAAATGTGCTACACCAACTTTTATTTTAGCTTTATAACATATTAATATTATTATAGATTAAAACTTTAGTTTTTTTGCATTGTACTTCAGGCTAAGGGGAAAGAGGGACCATATGACCTGCTATCACAACATAGTATGAGCTGTATCAGTACACATTACTGGATAACCTGATTTGCTGCATTATCTTTTTTCCCAAATAGGTTTACTTTATTTTTTGTTTTTAGTTTAGTTTTGCTCTCTTTTTATGGGATGTAAATAACTTGAACCTAAGGTTGATGTTTTTAACATGCATCTCACCTGAATGGCAGAAGTAAATTGTTCCAATCTGTTGCCAATCTTGGGGACAATCGGAGTGTGTGACACTCTGGCTGCAGTGCTGAATGGAGGAAGAACATTCTGGGTATAAAGATCACTGATTAAATCTTTTTTTTAAATTTATTTTGTCAGGATTATATGGCTAACCTTTTCTGGGCTGATTTGCTCAAAAATCCAGCCTTCTCCCCGATCTGTATGAAACAACATGTCACAAAGTTAGAGAGAGGGAACTGTTGTTGCCATGCAGTGATGATAATTAACAGGTTAAGTTGTTCTGGTTTCTTTGAGATGACCTCATAGGGAGGCAGACCAGTCTGCCCCTGGGAAGGTCTCACTGTGCTTGAGCACCATGATGGATGGTGCCTGGGCTACTGACCTGGAGAGTTAGGCTGTCAGGGAGCCAGGACACATGCACTCACAGATCACACACACACACACACACAGGGTATTACTGTTCTAAATAAATAACACTTTCCCAGTACATGCTCAAAGATAAAAAAAAAAAAAGATACAAATAGCCTACAGCTTACTGGTCCAGAAATCCTCCAGTAAGAAAATAACCCTGTGGTCTTACTCAAGTCCAGCCAGCTTACATCTTTCTTTATGATAATTGCTGTTCACACAATGAAATGAAGAGCCAATGTCTAAAAACAAGACTCACCTTAGAGGAGCCTTTGGGACTGATTGTGAAAGCAGGTTTTGTAGAATCCTCTTCCTTCAGTTTCTTCTTCTCTGCAGCCTCCGCTCTGCGTTTCTCTATCTCCTCCTTCATCCTCTTTCTTTCCTCCTGTGAAAAACAACATGTTTTCCATCAGCTACAAACTGAATCCTCTGAAAATGTGTTGAACTGAATCAGTGTAATGTTTTACACCTTCCATATCTCGAAGGAAAACAAATGGAAAATTCTGAATTTCAACACTATGAATGTAGAGAACATCCGTACCTGCTCTTTGGCTTTCTTTTCCTCTTGCTCCAGTTTCTTCTGCCTTTCCTCTTCCTCCAGGATCTTCCTCCTCTCCTCTCGCTTCCTCTTCAGCTCCTCCAGCTCGGCCTCAGCGTCCTGCTGCTTCTGCTTCATCTTCTCAAACTCCTCACTCTCTGCATTGTTTCGTCGCTGTTTTAGCTCCCGCAGCTTCCGCTCAGCTTCCTGACGTTGCATGTCATCCTGCTTGTTGGCAGGAACATTGTCCCTGCTTGCAAATATGGGCCAATATATATGTGCATTGCTAGTTGAAGACACATATCATCTTGTCTATTTGTCTCATTAATGCTATTAAATGGCTAAATTAAGTGAGCTAGTTTACATTAATCAAACTACACTGACTTTAATCATATTGAATCAAATTTTATTAAATTTCATTGTACTTAAACTGCATTTAAACTTGATTTGAATAAACAGAATAAAACTGAACTGACTTTACCTTAATCAGATGGAATTGAAAGAAAACAAAGTGGAAAAAGAAAGTAATGTCTGAAGAGTTTTCAAGTTCGATGAGAAGTCTGTCAGTATTTACCGTGATGTTTTTTCTGCTTGCTTAAATTTATTTTCAACCACAGCTCCGTTCTGTTTGGACGGTTCATTCTTGCAAAAAGAGGGAAAAGAGGTTTTATTTATATCCTCTGTTAAACAAAAATAACATATAGAGTATTGATTGACCATAGTTTAGCTTTACCTTCTCCTTAAATCCAAATCTCTTCTGTTTCTCCTCCTAACAGAAGGGACACAAAAATGGTAAATGAGAGAAATAAATACAGTATGAACAGTGGAAACAATGAAAATCGTATAAAGAAACGTATCAAACACTGCCTGACAGAAAAGACCTGACAGAGGATAGATATATAAGCTGATGACACATCACACTGTGGGATTCAGGAAGCCGCCACCTCTTCTATGAATATCTTGTCTAAAACTGTCCTCCCAAAGACACAAATCATACAAATACAGTCGATATCAGTGTTTTGAAGTTTTTCTGTTATGCCTCTAATCTGTCATGTTACAAATGAGGACCTTAATACTGAACCTTTATTTCAGTTTTTGTGGTTATTGAAGTAGCTGTTTGTAAAAAGAGCCGTTATTCCCATCAGTACCTCCGCTTTCTTCTTCTCCTCCATCTCTCTCTTTTTGCGTTTCTCTTCTTCTTCTTTTTTCTTCTTCTCTTCCATCTCCCTTTTTCGTCTCTCTTCTTCTTCTCTTTTCTTCTTCTCGTCCTGTTCTTTCTTCTTCTGCTTCTCTTCCTCCTCCTTTTTCCTCTTTGCTTCCAGTTCTTTCCTCCGCTTTTCCTCTTCTTCTTTCTTCTTCTTTTCCTCCTCTTCCTTTTTCAGTCTCTCTTCCATTTTTCTTTTTTGTTTCTCGTCTTCCTCTTTCCTCTGTGTCTCCTCCATTTCCCTTTTCTCCCTTTCCGCCTCTTTTTTGTTAATGTTTTCCTCCATCTCTTGTCTCTGTTTTTCCTCTTCCTCTTTTTTAAGTCTTTCTTCCATTTCCTTTTGTTGTTTTTCCTCTTCTTCTCTCTTCTTCCTCTTCTCCTCTTCCCTTAGCTGTCTTTCCTCCTCTTCCCTCTTGATTTTTTCCTCTGTTTCCCTTTTCTTCTTCTCTTCCTCTTCTATCCTAAGTTTTTCTTCCATTTCTTTTTGCTGTTTTTCCTCTTCCATTTTCCTCTTCCTTTCCTCTTCCTCATTGTCAACATCAGGAACGGCTTCCTCAGCCTTCACCTCTGTTGCAACGTCCACCTAGGAAATTAAGATATCATTATTTTGGGGGAATTTCCATTCAAACATATCAGCAACATTAAAACAAAGTGAAAACAGTATTTTAGTCTTCTCTTGCAACTGGTCTGAATTCTTTAGATTCCTGCAAGAATAACAGAACAATATTAAAAAATTTTGATCACAATTTTCAAATTCTCCATTTGCCAAAAACTAAGGGGGGGCTTTATATACCTCGGCTTTATATTTATATATCAGCACAACTGAGAAACCTTTACTGTTGGTGTAATTGTAACTACAAAGCAAAGTGGAAAGAAATAGAACAGAACCAGTCTAAGAACGTTCTAACTCCAAGTTCAATGGAAATAAGCAATAAGTTTGAACTTCTTAACATTTTAACTTTTTCTTTTATTTGCTGGTATGGTGGTCTTTCCTTGAAAAATAAAAATAGACTGCAGGGAATTGTGAGATTGTGCAGTAAAATAGCAGGGATTCCCCTAAACGATCTCTCTGCCCTTTACTTAACCAGAGCCCGAAATAAGGCCCGCTCAATCCTAACGGATCAGAACCACCCTTTGGCTGAAGAAATTATTTTGCTTCCGTCTCGGCGCAGGTACATGCAGCCAAAATGCAGGAAAAACCGATTTAGGAATTATTTTATCCCTGCTGCCATTGCCCTATTATATAAGTGAACCTATTTTTATTGCCCCCCCCTTTTTTAGATATTTAGATATTTATTTACTCATGTTTTTTTTTTTAATGTGTATAAGTGTGATTGGGTCTATTGTTGTTATTGTTGTTGTTGTTTTTACTGCTTGCTGCACAACAAATTACCCCACGGGGGAAATAAAGATTTCTTGAGTAAGTGGATCAATCTATCTTTAGAAATATGGATAAATATCTTTTAGCCTGCTTGAAAACATATAATTCTGACATAGTGTCCTTGTGACTTTACCCCAAACAAAATTTTTGCTATGGAACTGGGCCAATGGAGGCCAGTATGGGTACTGTACCTTTTTTAACTAGGGGACCCATGTGACTTTAAGACTTTGAAAAAAATAATATGGCTTTGGTAATAGTAAGAAGGTTGGGTGGAACAACTTGTTGAATGTCTTTATAAGCACCGATAAGTCTGATTCTGGGTCAAAGGTTTTTTCAACAATATACAAGAGTCTCAGAGAAACTAAAGTAACAAGTATAACCTAAATAAAGCATCAATGGGAGAAGGAACCTAACAGTTACATCTCAGAGGAACAGCGGATTTCCATAGTCAACATCTGCAAATAATATAACGTAATACTTGTTTGGAATACTAAGCATTGTAGCTAAGAAAGCAATTATAAAGAAATGTCTACAGATTCTCCAACTATATAGGATTGGTATAAGATAATTAGTTAAATATTTACTATTGAAAGAATCACTATTTCTTTGAGGCTTCAAAGAGTTCAATTCAAGAAACTTTGGGAGAGATGGGCAATTAATATTGCGCCAAAGCGCCCTTCTTTTGTTAAATATTAATTTGATTGTTACTCCCTGTACAATGTACCCCAAGTCTTGTATTCCTCTCTTTCTTTCTTTTTTCCTACGTCAACGCCCCATAGTCTGTATGGAGTGTTTTTGGGTGATAACATTTACACAAAAGTGGAAAATGGGATCATCATTAACTTTATTCATTAATATGCAATGTAATACTGTTGCAATGTGATTCTCAATAAAGGGGATCTTCCCTCATGCAGATAAATATTACAACTCAAATTCCAGAAATGTTGGGATATTCTTTAAATTTGAACAAAATGAAAACTAAATGACCTTCAAATCACATGAGCCAATATTTTTTTCACAACAGAACATACATAACATAATCTGAGAAATTTTACAATTGTATGCACAAAATGAGTTCGTGTCAAATGCGATGCTTGCTACAGGTCTCAAAATCGTTGGAACAGGGCCAACAAATGGCTGAAAAAGCAAGAAAGCTAAAAAAAAGATTAAACTGGGAGAACATCTAGCTAGTAACTAAGTTAATTGATATCAGGTCTGTAACATTATTAGACTATAAAAGGGATGTCCTAGAGAGGTGTAAAGATGGGCAGAGGCTCTCCAATCTGTGAAAGTATAAATAAAAAGATTTTGGAATACTTCAAACACAATGTTTTTGCATTACATCATCAAAAGATTCAGAGAAACTGGAAATATCTCTGTGCATAAGGGACAAGGTCAAAGACCTTTATTGGATGCCCGTGGCCTTTGGGTCCTAAGATGACACTGAGTAACTTATCAGAACAATTGTGTCACTGACATTGCTAAATGGGCCCAGGAATACTTCCAGAAACCACTGTGGGTTAACACAATCCTCTGTGCCATCTACAGATGCCAACTAAAGCTTTATCATGCAAAGCGGAAGACATATTTGAGCATGGTCCAGAAGCACCGTCGTGTCTGGTGGGCCAAGACTCATCTGAAATGGACTGTGGGAAAATGTTCTACTGTCAGATAAGTCCAAATCTGACATTCTTGATGGTAATCATGGACGCCGTGTCCTCAGGGTTAAAGAGGACGGAGACCTTCCAGCGTGTTATCAGAGTTCAACTCAAAAGCCAGCATCTCTGATGGTATGGTGGTGCATAAGTGCACACGGTATGGACAGCTTGCATATTTTGGAAGAAACTATGAATGCTGAAATGTATAAAATGGTTTTGGAACAACATCTACTCTCCTCCAGTCAACGTCAAGGAAGGTCTTGTGTTTTTCAGCAGGACAATGCTAAACCACATACTGCAGGTATGACAGCATGGCTTCACAGGAGAAGAGTCCGGGTGCTGAACTGGCCTGCCTGCAGTCTAGACCTTTCACCTACAGAGAACATTTGACGCATTAATGAAGAATACATCAAAGGATACAACAAACTCTTCAGCAGCTGGAAACCTATATCAGGCAAGAATGGGACCAAATTCCAATGCCATAACCCCGATGCCCAGACGTCCTTAAACTGTTCTGAAAAGAAGAGGATATGCTACACCATGGTATCCATGGTAAACATGCCCCATATGCCAACTATCTTGAGACCTGTAGCTAGCATTGCATTTGACATGAGCTCATTTTGTGCAAAAGGTTGTAAAATTTCTCACCTTTGACATTCGTTATGTCTTGAATGTTCTGTTGTAAATGAAATATTGACCCATGTCATTTGAAGGTCTTTTGGTTTTCAATTTTTTCAAATCTAAAGAACATCCCAACTTTTCTGGAATTCGGGTTGTAGATCTTTACCTTCTCATCCTCCTTGTCATCTTCCTCTTTCCTCCAGGAGTTAGAATCATTTTCTGTCACTTCTTCCTGAGTAGATTTCTCTTCTTTATTTTCCTCTTCATCTTCTGTATTTTGTTCTATGCTGCTGCTGGTGATGGAGGATTGCACCTCCACTGAGTTGTCTGTGCAGTTGCTGGTGATGATTGTGGGGTCAAGATCTTTCTGTCTCTCCATAGCTTCCTTCATTCTCTTCTGCCTGCGCTCCTCCCTCTTGGCCAGGCGCTCCAGCAAAGCCTGGTCATCCTCTGCCAGTCCACCAGTAGTCATGGACGAATCAGTATCCATGCTGAAAAAACATGAAATAAACTTATTCATCAGGTAGTTAAACCTGGAAATTCTTGAAAAAAATCTATACAATCAAATGTTTCTGATCAAGCTGAGGATCTTTCTCATGTGGCTAACAGAGAAAATATCCATCAAAGAACCTGACAGTCACTGAAGGGAATATTAAATGTTGAGACTGGACAGAATATTATATATACCCTTTAATAACTTTTAATGATATATAGATAATAATGATGGCTCCCCTGACTTTTTGGAGAACATTTTTACACCGCCCTCATCTATACCTGTTTGTAATGTTCTCTTCAGTTGTTTCAGACTCCTCTAAGTCTCTCATTTTCTTCCTTTCTTCCCTTGCACGTCTCCTTTGCTCCCGAGCTTCTTCATCATCATCATCATTGGTGAACCCTCCCCTGAAACACATTTAAAACAAATTCAAGTTAACAGCAGTCGCATGAAATAATCAAACCAATTTGCTGTAGACATACTTCACCCTGATGAGACACATTAAAAAAGAAACAATCAAGAAAAAAAAAATCTTGGGTAATTATTAATCAGGAATGGAGCATTGTGAAGAAATGTCATCAACATATTCATCAATTCTTATCTCTTGTAAAGTATATTAAAAAACAAACAAACAAAAACATTATGACAGAAACTTCTTGAATCTATGTCAAAATACATGTGCAGAAAATCTAAAGATAGTTATTCCAATTATGCAGGAAAAATCTAAGTGTATACAAGGTTACTATATATTCTCTCTTCAACACATTATCAAGTTTTACACGACCACAATTTGACCAAATTTAATTCAGAGTGAGTTCAATTGGATCAGTTTGCTCTGATTAGTGTGTTTACATGAGGAATTTTCATTCTGATTGGACTATTAGTCTGATTAAAAGTGGTGGAACGCAACTATTAATTACTGATCCTTTTGGCTTGAACACCCCTATCATGGGGTTATATTTACTTCTAACCCCTGATCACAAACTATTACAACATAGTCTACATTGTTTGTGATTTGTGTGAGCACAGACCAAAAAACCCCATGTTCTAACACAATTATAGGGTTAAAAGTTTCCTAAATAGATTAAAAAGACAGAGACATTATGGAGAATAGAAAATGATAACTGAGTGAAAAAATATGAAAGTTGATAATGAAAGTGCACAATGCAAAGCTTTTGCAACAGGGAGAACGAAAAAGCAGACTCAGAGATGAGGATAGTCATCAGTACAAGACAACAGAGTCTTTGCCCTGCTGTCTTTCTCCTCTGTCAGCAACATCCTGTCTTTGATCTTCATCTAACTAAAGTATAGAGTAAGTATAGTAATAGACAGAGATTTTTGGGCACTCATTCCAGTATCTTTCAAAGCATTATGAGGCTTTATGAGGCAGGAAGAGAGCTTGGAATGGTCCATTTGTAGCACACGGGTATTATTTCCCTCTCCTCTTATTGAATCCACAGTACAATGATTTACAGATGTTGTGAGAGAAAGAGGTGGACGAAACCGCAAGAATCTGTTCTGTCTTTAAACAGAGACAAAAAGCCAATAAATCTGCAGGCAGGGGTTCCTTCCCTCTGAGAACCATTGGTCACCCCAAGAAATCCAATAAGCTACTCCACCCTAAAAATAAAGACCTGTTGACACAGTGCTGTCAAAATTTTTCAGCTACAACTCCGAGGGATATAAAACATAATCAATTGAAGGAAATATGGGGAGTGCTCCATGCCTTACTGGGGTACAGGAAAATGAGATGAAAAGAGTATAAGATTAAAAAAACCTCTCTGAAACTCTGAGTCGGAAGCTTTTAAAGCAGGCTATCATGTGCTGAAATAAAGATGACAGTCAAAACATTCCTGTGTCTGCAGCATTTAGAGGGAGAAGCTGGAGGGCAGGCAGGGTTGGCACGGCTGGCCCCAAGACTGTGAGAAAATCGCTAAGAAAGCTTGTTTTGCCAGGACTTTGATAGCATAGCTGATAAGACAAGCCCTTCTGGACGGGGAAAAAAATCCAACTAATAATACTATAAAGCTATGACTGACTGTCTGAGCCTCTTGATTTATTTGGACATAACATGAAATAAAGCTGATAATAACTAATGTCAAAATGAGTAAATGAGTTGCTGGCCTTGTGCAAACAATGTTTACTGTGAATCAGCTTTTGTGATCCATTAAAATGTATTTTGTCGTGGACTATGATTATCCTCAATAAAGTTAATCTGAGCTGTGATGCATCAAAAAATTCAGCTCTGGTTCTTGATGGACTTGACAGGAGGTGGAACTTTGCACAATCGCTTCAAATCATATTTCCAAGAGAGAAATTATTCTGTAACTTTTTTTGGTTTTTAACATGTGCTAAATAAACCCAACATGGAGAACCTCAGGGACCCATTCTCAGACCTCCTCCATTTAACATACAAACACTCCCCTTTGCTCAGATCATGGAACATTATATTTTCTACTATATCTATATAACAATGTCAGTAAATGTCTACAATCCTCTACAGTCACCAAATAAATGCAGAAACAAATCAATAAACAAATCAACCACAATTTTTGAGGAGCTTAAGTCAGAAAAAAAAAAATCATTTTTTGTCCTTATAAAAAAAGATTAGAATATCAATGCTTACCTGAACATTTGACCTCAAAATAAAGGTACTCTTAACAAAATGTTAAGAACTGTGGTATTATATGAAAAAATTTCTATATGTTGCTGAGGTTTTCAACTCAGATCCTTTAGGGACAGACCAGAGAAAAAATGGGTTATCTGATTAGAAAAACATGTCAGTTATCATATGCTGTCCTTTGCAAATACAAAGCTTACTTTGCTGCATTTAATTACCCAGTTATTTTACAGTAGGTGATTAGTGGTTACATAATGTGATATTCTCGCTCCATGTGGGTCTGAACACCCGGGAAAATACAGCACCCAGTTTGAAAAACCCAAGAATTTCAGAAAATAAGATATATAAGCTCTTTTTAAGTTTAATGCAAACACAACTGCCCACACAAAACTAATGTAACAGCCCTTGTGTCAATACAAATTTAAATTCCCCAATAAAACCTTAGTGAATGAGTCTTAACCCAAACAAATTGTCCTTCTGGGTTTTATTAAGGTGAGTGTTTATGACAGAAAGCACTTTAGCATTTCTAAGATAGAAATGCTGAAGTGCTTCTTCTCATTATAAATGTCTCATCATTTATAATCATTTATATATAAGTAAATGTCAAATGAACAGAGTAGAAAGTATTATTGTTCATGTCATATCTAAGTAAAACACATTGTATGAATAAGAATAAGATCAAACTCAACATTTTCTCTGTTGTTATTGTCCTTGAAATGAAAAATATTTTTGATCTTTCTTCATGTTCTTTGCTATTTTTCTTTCTTAATCTGACTCTTCTTTTTGTTTTTTCTCAAGGCATCATTTAAAGCACTTTGAGTTGTGAATAAATTTCACGATTCAAGTAAACTCTCTTTGGTTTGAGTTACGCAGACAACTCTGAAACACAAACCAGTTGGAAATCTGTTCCTAGAAATTCATCACATTTGGAGATTTAGCACAAGATCTTTGAACCCGTGGCTTCACATTTCTGGAGTGGATGTCAGCTCTCTAACAGTTCTGCTATATTTATCTGAACAGAAAGACAGAGAGGGAAGAAAACAGCGATGAGAGACTGATGAATCCAAATAGCAGCACAACTGAACAAATCTCTGACAAGAGAAAAGGCAGTGGAGATCATTAAGTTGTCTTTTCTGCAGTGGAGCCACATGAAAGTGTGTCTTCTCCACATGGAGACCGACAACCCACATCACACACACACACACACTCACCCACACAAAAAGCCTTGATCTCTGCATGATTAATGAATCATCAGAAGACAGAGAAAAGAAGAGAAACTTTATGTGTATTTGTGATGCCTTAATAGCTTCCAAAATGGTTCACATGGTAAAGTTTCTATTCAAAAGAGTGTAGAGAAGCAACCTGTCAGCTGTGGAAACAGCTGCTGGCATGGGCTGCAGATGTGGTTTATTAGAGAAAGAGAATGTTATCCCCTGATGATGAAACAGAATATGTGTTCGGTTTGTTTTCTTAGTGATGAATGAGAGAGTTAAACAAAAATGACACAACTGAAGCTTGTTTTAAGATGATGGGGTATAGAATTCCCCATGATTTTTTTCCTCACAGGGTAATATGGCTCTAAAGGGTTTACTCACTTCTCAGCTTCAACACGCATCTGCTCTCTCCTCTGCCTCCTCAGCTCCATGCGGCGGTCAAAGTCATCATCCATGATGCCCTAAAGTTTTTCCTCGTGTTCTCACTGAAAAACACAAACATGACATCAGTTCATGTGTCCTTAGTCGGTACAGCACTCAGTTATCTGTGTAAAAAAAAACAACCTCATTTTATTATAATAATAGCTTCACAACTTTGTGAGTAACAAATCTTTGATGTGAAAGAAAAGGAACACAAAATATGAACAACTTCATGATATATGTGGAATAAAAAAAAGAAAAAGAAAAGAAAAGAAAAGAAAAGTGCCTGCTGGTTTACAATACCTTAACAGAAGCAAAAGTTTAGTCCATGGACAATTGTGTCCCCTCTTTTGTCATACTTTAGCTTCTACAGTCTGGTTTATATCTCAGCTCTTCTGCAGCCCAAAGAATTCCTGCTTGTTCTTTCAGCGACTTTAACTACCAGAAAAGGCAAAGCCTGCCTCTTTGCTTCCCTCTGTTTTCTCTCGCAGCCTCCCTCCTCCTCAGCCTGACTCCAGGACTTTTCCTACGTCTCCCTCTCTGTTCTCTGACTTCGGACATTCTGAAAATTGTTTGGCCTTATCTGACTTAATTCACTCTATCTGATTACTCTAGCTTTTATCAGCTGTGCTCTATTTTTGTTGATTCAAGTTTTTTTTTTCCTCAACACAGAGCCATTTTGATATGTTTCATTTGCTATCTTTATCTCCTCCTTTCACTTTCTTTCCATCCTACTGTTTTGGTTGACTTCAGGTTACTTTGTTTCCAGAGCTGAAAGTTATCTGCCAAAGCCATATTTATGTATTTATTTATTTGCATAAATCACAATACACGTATTAACCAAGGCTTCTTATTTATGAATCTATTCAATGTTTTACTGCTTTGTTTGTCTGCTGTCATAGCCATTTCCTTTTAATTAACTCTCCTCTAAAGAACAGAGTAAGAATTACTTCCCATTGTCTGAATGGTAAAATATCTCTGAATAACAAAAACTTCTGAGCAAACCAATTAACCAAAGAACCTCCCACATTCATAAAAATTATATAACATATCTTGTAAACATATATACAACAGACTTATCAGTGAACCAGAGAACTCCTACTTGTAATTAAAACTTGTATGAATTTTTGCATTGCACAATCTAAAAGAAATAGTACTGCTAGTGTAAGTTAGTGCCAAATTTATCATTTATAATCTAAAAAAGAAACACCTAAAATGAAACAAACAAACAGGAACCAATAATACAACAAATACACATTTGCTTATCTATTTGCCTTTACTCATCCTGCAGCAATTAAAGCAGCATACCAACACCTCCTCATTGGCAGCTAATCCAGGAAACATAAGCCAAACTTTGAACCAGACAAGCATAAAATCTTAAAGTCCAAAATTAACTTCTGTGAAGGACATTTAAATTGATAAACTGCACTATCCAAAGATATATTTTACCAGCCATAAAAAATGTTTCATGCTGTAACTCACAAAAAGTAATCACATCCATTAATACACAAACTGGAATCCAACATGACTACAAGGAGACATTATAAATAGATAAAATCAGATTTACAGCTTGATTCTGAACTCAAAGAATTTTAATTTGACATCAATTAATAACATTGTAACTCTTTATTTCATATTCTTCCTGTCATACAAGCATAGACAAATATTGTAGAGAAAGCACTTAATTGTATTTAGCTGCTCTGATGTGATTTACTGACTCATGCAGCTGCCGGCTGCAGCTATGGTAGAAGGTTATGCCCACATTAATCTCAGCTGGTGCAATGCATTTACTGTAAGGATCTGCCAAACACAGAATTTACCCACATGTTGACAAAAATGTACTTTTAGTTTTTGAAACAGTACCAATCAAAAGTTTGGACCCACTTTTCCAATGGATTTGATGGGAAAGTGTGCCCAAACTTTTGACTGGTCTCCACATTATTTTCCTGATACTCAAGGTAAAAAAAAGAAAAATAAGATGGTGAAATTTGTAGCCTTCAAAACAACCTGCAGAGAATCAAGATGATGTCTCACTTCAGCCAGTGTGTATCACACAGTTGTGTGTGTTATCCACATTTTCATCTATATGATATGTTATAAATATATGTGTCACCCAGATCAAAGAAGGTTTTGCACAGCCAGTTTTGATGCCTTTCTCAGTCATATAAGGTTGGTCTAATGGGGCTACCTGAGAATCAGTCGTCCGTTTTTGGTTTTTGTGTCAGAGGGGCCCACCTACAGTGAGCAATGGATCATACTGAGACACAAACATGTGACAGTTTAGTTTCCACAATGGCCAATACCATATACAGTCATTTAGATTTACAAACAGAAAATTAAAACACTGTAACCCATAAAATCTGTTGAAACATACATATTTGGAAAGGAAAAAATTTAGGATTGAGCAAATGATATCTTTTTGCCAGCAAAATAAATGACAAAGGAACTATTAGCAAATGTTTCTCAGATGCTTTTGTTGGGAGTTATTTTTGGCTGCAGTGCTGTTGCCTTAGTGATTAAATATGACACATGATGTTACACATACTATAAAAATACTCCCATATATTTACTTACAACTACAATATGGTGTGTTATAAACTCTATTTGATAAAGAAAAGCATAATTCTAATCAACCAACCAACCAATCAATCAATCAATCAATCAATCAATCAATCAATCAATCAATCAATCAATCAAATTAAAAAAATTTTCATACAAAGAAATTGGAACACAGAGCTAAATAATAATAATAATAATAATAATAATAATAATAATAATAATAATAATAATAATAATAATAATAATAATAATA
>JBBBVU010000010.1:18250514-18282826 GCA_037177055.1 Atherinosoma microstoma
TAATAATAATAATAATAATAATAATAATAATAATAATAATAATAATAATAATAATAATAATAATAATAATAATAAGGATAATAATAAATGCTGCCAGTATTATTTTGTACATTTGTTATAGGAGAGAACACATGGAACAACAATTAGATACAATAGTTTCACTGAAACAGCAACATCTCAAAGTGAAAGAGAAGATCAGTCACAACCAATATCTCATAAAAGTTCACTAATTTGAAATGATAAAATCAAATATAAGATAATTAACAGAGTCATCCTTATTTTCAGACTTGTTCCATTATTTAGGGCTTGTCTTCATTGAATCAATTCCTCTCAGTCACAATTAAAAAACAATTTGTCACTAGATAAGTTTCTGAAGCAAGAGGTGAAACATTTTGGACTCTGTGGAGTCCAAGGGACCTGTAGGCAAACATCTCAGGAATATGTACCAATGTTTGGATTAACCAGATTCAAGTGCCCCGCGGTTCTGCATCTATAAAGTGTAGAAAGTACACTGTAGCAGCAACATTTAAATCTCCCCACTTTATTTATATTTTATCATAGTGGCTCTTAGATATACTCAAAGAATTCTGCTTGTTTTTATTTGAAATATGAACAGAGTCTCTTCAAGATCTTAATTCATTCATATGGTTATACATACTCTTTCCCAAACCAAGCTTTCTATCATGAGGTGGAATCAAGTAAACTCACTCAGATTGTGGCTCAGACATCTGTAACTAGTATGTTCAAGTGAGCAAGCTCTCCTTTCTTGTTGCCAGCTGTGATTCTAATAGGATCAACTGCTTCTGCAGAACTATACGCTCTCTCTACTCACCTTTTTGTGGTCACCATACTCTCTCTCTCAGTGTAACCAAGCAGCACATAAACATACAAATAGATATTTGCAGCAAATTAATATCAGATGAAGAAAGCAGCGTCAATATGATCACAATGGTGATTGTAAATGGACTGTATTTATATAGCACTTTCCTAGTCATCTGTTGACCACTCAAAGCACTTATTCACCCAATCACACACACATTCCCCAAATGTGTATATATATATATATATATATATATATATATGAGGAAAACATTTCATATACTCACAGCAGTCAACCAAGTGACCTAATAAGTTTGATTACAGCCCTGAAAAGAACATGCAGCTTTTGAAGTATCCACCGCCAGTGTTGCCCATTAAAAGCTATTATACCATGGTCTGGATGAATACTCGATTCTGATTGGCTACAGGGTGTATATTAAAAAGTAATGTAGGACACCAGTTAAAAAAAGTTTCGGTCAAAAAGCCTGATTGTTCTAAATTATTGTGCTGCCTAAAATGCTAGTTGGTAACCGTGGCAACAGAAAATCAGAACATACCTCGCTAAGCGTTGTATTTTCACCCATTAATAGGGAACGTTAGCTGGGTTTAGACCGTCGTGAGATTTTTTTTCACAGTTTATTGATCACATCGGCGAGACAAGAGACAAAACGCTTGGTTTTATAGTTTCCTTTAACCTGTGTGGTGAATTTGGAGACACTGTGATGCAGCATCGCTGTGAAAGCAGCCTGACTAGGCTCCGTCAGTCCAGGAGAGATTAGAATGGAGCAACATTTTGCCGTCCCGCTAGGTCCCGACCAGCAGTGGTCAGGGTCCATAAACGTTAAACCTCCGTCCTTCAGATGCCTCTATGATGGACATACCAGTATCTCTATCACATTTCACCATCAACGGCCATTTCTTGCAATAATATGACAGCTGCGGCCGACCGAGATGCAGGTGTTGTGGCCAGAGCCGGTTACCTTGGCAATGCGTCTCAACAAGACATGTTAAATAATCTGCACAGCCGCTTCTTGTGAAAAACTATGATTCTAACGGTAAAAACAACATTAACATATTAATAATTGATTCAACATTTATTTCCTGCATGAGTGACCATGGTATATTTAAGTAAGGGATAATGCCCTTCAAGGTGTCCATAATCAGAAAATGATGGACTTCGCGTCGGACGGTTCACACCTCTGAGTCGTCCATTATTTTCTGATAATGGACACCTCGTCGGGCATTATCCCTCACTTAAATAAAAGTAAACCTGCATTGGAGCCCTTTTTTAAGTCAACAAGCATTTATCATGAGAATTCATCATGTGGTCCACTGAAAGTTAAGATATGTCTTATTAGATATGGGTAAGCAAAATCAAAGTTAAAAGCCTGTCACTATAAGCAACATAATCACATCATCTCCTTGGTTCACTTTTGTGTCTCTATTCTCCCCAGCTTCATTTACACATCATGTGCCATCTGTATATTGAATGGCTTTGTAATGACTGGCTTAATGACAGTTTCTTTATAGAGTGTCTGCAAAATGCATTAATCAGACATCAAGAGGGGGAAAAGAAAGGCGCTCTGTTCTATTCTGTTTAAGATGGCTTCTAATGGATGATTAACATTTGGTTTGGCATGTTAAGGCAGACCACATATCTTCAATCTGGAAATGTTCAGGAAAGCCATGCAGACAGCTGGATATTGAAAATTATTCATCTCTCTCATGCAATCAATCTATTACAACTTGTGTTAGTGAGAGAAAGAAGAATAGACACATTTGCAAATTTCTAGAAATGTATACAAGCAGAAGTTATACTTATAATTTGGATCAGACGTTTACATAAAAAACAAGGGTGATCTGTCCGGCTTTCGTAGAAGAATGATACAACAGAAGTCTATATCATGGAGGAAGAAATAAAGAAACTGGTATTATTGGACATATTCCTGCCAGAAGATGAGGAATTTACAACAAACTTTTCCAACCACTGACTCAACTTTACATATCAGATATTTTTGATAAACTTGTGGTCAAGATTTTGTGAGGGCCCTTCCAAAAAGTTTCACAGCTGTTTGATGGATAACAGCCCGCTTTGATGTGTGCCCAGCCATCGTCCTGTATTCATGCTTCAGCTGTCTAGATGGTGGTTTGAGATTACATTGATGAAATCAGGAGAAGTCGATCATATTTGTAATTTCATCCACCATGGGGGCAGTCCACCCTTTCCACTAGCATGATGATGCTGCCTCCATGCTTTACCATTGGCACAGTTTTGTAGGTTGAATGGATCATATATTCTTCTCACCGTTACCAAATACTTCATTTTTGCCCGATCTGACACCAAAGATACCTCCAGAAGGTTATTTCTTTGTAAATGTGATCACCAGAAAACATCTGTCTAGAAAGTTTATAGTTTGGAGAAGGGGCTTCTTTCTTAGATGACAGCCTCTTAGTCCACAGTAATCTAAATATCACTTGACTCAACTGTGTCAATGATTCTTCAAGCCAAATCCAGTTCATGGCAGGACTGTGCTTTTATTGTCCCTGTGTTGTTCTTGACTATCAAAACCGATTTTATGCCCACTCACGCCCTCAGATGAGTGTAAAATTGAGGGCCTTAGACCATGGTAAACTGAAAACACTTCCCAGTAATATATTTACAACTGTGTGAACTGATGTTCTTAGAGTCTGCAATTGTTTAGAAATTGCTCCAAGAGCCATTTCTGACTTCAGTGAATCTATTTCCCTCTCCCAGATCTGCTCTGAGCTCCTTGGTGTTTCTCATGTGTTGGCCAGTCCAATGAATGCTGTCAAACAAACACTGCTTTCATGTTTGCACAGAGATAGTCCCAGCTGCAGTCAACCATCAACACTGATAGGAAGTTACTCTAAGAGGCCTTGGCAAGACAAAAGATGGAAAGGAAGAAACTGAATCTAACACTAAAATTGATATTCAAGTTGTTGTATGTATGTCCCTGTTTGATTTGATAAAATAAATGTTTTAATCACTGCAGAAAATCTAATATTTTGCCCTTTTGTAATTGCCAAACTGTCAGTTTTAGATAGTTTTTAGTTTTCTTGGTGGCTACATGTCTGTATTTGTCTTTATCAAATGCTAGAAATTCTTTGCCTTTTAGTCTTACTTGTTAATGTTGGTAATTGAGGATTTAAATACCCCATTGGTGATCTTCTTGAAATTAAATTCATCATTTCTTTGCAAAACATATGGAAACATGGAGTGTATAGTTAATTAGCTTACTCTATGTTCCATAACCAGATGAGTTCCTTGTTAAAGGATGGAGAAAGTGCTTCAACACACTTATAAACATTTGCCAGAGAGGCGTTTGCAATCAATCAAGAAAATCCAGCTGCTGACTCCACATGACCAAACATGGTCACGTATGAAAAAGTCCATGACCAGGACACAAATTCCACACAGTTTACAAGCAACAGCATGCTGCAGCCGTGACCTTTTCTGTTGCTCATTAAAACATGTGTTTATGGTTTGGTTAAAAAGCAGTGTTTGTTGTTTTGTGGCTGAAGAGCCGGTCGAGTGACAATCTGTGTGTTACATTGTCCTCACTAAGTAACAAGCTCAGCGGGACATTCGGGCTCTTCAGTTTTCCACTTTGTGCTTTTCAGAGCAGCTTTTTCCTAATTAGCAAAATAACACAAGTCCATAATGAGAGAACTGGAAGACATTGTATTTTTGCTTTCTGAACGTGCGATTAGAAAATGGGTTAAAATATGCCTGGTGAAAACACTGAATCCATAATATAAGGTGAACTACAGTTTCTTCCTCAACTGGGGACTCAATGAAAATGGCTATGTGCATTCCCTGTTCCGCATCCCATCAGCTCAGATGGTGTACTCCGCCTCCTTTTAAGGAAGTACACAAGGACTGTCAGTTGTAGTGTCCCAGCTTGCCAAGAAAAGTCACAGAAACAGAGCAAAGTTTATTCTAGGAAATAGCTGCTGATGTGCAAAGTGGCAACCTAAGAATAGTTTATTTCCATTGTGATTACAATGACTCAGCTTTCCATAATAATGCTGGAAGGCTCATTGTTAATGTGAAAGAGAGTAAAACTGTTTATGGTGGTTGTTGGGTGCTGAGTTTATAGTCATTTCAAACAGTGGAATAGAAAGAAATGAACACTTAGAATAAATCTTTCCCCAGCTCATTTTGTTTTCTGTGCCAGAGTGATTCCTGATGAATGGCTCCATTAACGTCAGAGCTACTAACACTCACCTTTACCCCTCCTGTAATTTGCTCATGTGGAAAACCATTTCCTCTCCCATTGAGAGTGTCCCACCGGCACGACCAGAGAGCAGACAGCCCTCCTCCCTGTCAAATCACACCACTTTTGGGATACAAAGACCTATTTGTGTTCAGACAAAAACACCAGCAGCTGAATTAACCCTGTATCAGCTTCTCATTTGGCAAACCTAAATCTCTATGTCTTTTCAATGATTGCTTTCAAGCTCAAACAGCACACGTTCCTGTTCTGGATGACACAGGCTCCACGCAGATGAGCACTTTGTTCAGATTCAAAGTAACTTTTTTTCACATAAAATATAAATACCCACCTCCGAGCATTCAATTTAATACATATCTGTGCATTTGTCTTTTTGTGTTGTTATTCTGTTCCATTTATGCATGTTAGTGTAGAGCCTGAAGTCAAATGTGTTTCAGATCAATTTTACACTTAATTCAGACAAAAGAAAGCCATCAGTTTTTACATTCACGTAGTCTTACTTTAGTAATCAGAATAAGGGAGTGAGGATTCTCTGGAAATCCAAACACATCTCCAGTCCCCTACAAGACGAGCCTGTGGTCTCACACATGTGGCTGCAGCCTTTATCTCCAATACCATCTAGGGAATCAGAGTCTGACTTGGCATGTCCATCAGCAAACAGTATGTGCACAGCCAGATGTCTGCTCAGTGTATGAGGAACAGAAATTGAAATGAATTATAGTTTTTACCACTGCACTGGAGCAGATGCAAGTGCTAATGATCTGGAACAGGGAAAAAATAAGAACCTGGCTTACACCAACATGCTGTAGTTTAAAATTACTTCAAAATTGACTAATTCTCTGTTTTTCCCCGAGTTATGCAGATTCCACCTCCCTAATGTCATTTAATGTTTGCAGCTAAGGAGAAATGTTTAAAACTTTAGACCCATCTTTGGAAAAAGGACATTTAATGCAGGGTCAATCTTTCCAGTTCTATTAAGTTAAACAAATACATTATTTGTTTTGGGATATTTAGGATTTTTCAAGTTCAGTCAGATTTTATATGCTGAACAGACTAAAAATGCATATATCACTCTCACATTTTATGGTATTTCTGTCAGTCTTTATATGACTCTTTCCAATCTGTACATCAGGGAAACATTCCAACATCTCTTTCACTCCCTTTAACACCTGTATGACGACTTTGCACCCCTACCCAATTTGTGATATGAGAGATTTATTTGCATATATTTTAAAGGTATATTTATGCTTAGAGACAATTGTATCAAGTGCAGGTAGTAGTAGTAGAAACTTGTCTTTACAATCTAAGCCCTGCCAACAGGTAAGTCTCTTTTTTTAAGTTAGTCTTGTAGAGCATCTGTTTCTAGTCTTTCACAAACTAAAGCTATGCTCTTTTTCAGGGGCTCCACACCTGCCTAGTAATCCCACCAGATGATAATATGAATGTTCAACACAAATATAAGTATGGATTTAATTCTGATTAAAGATCAAATTTTTCCCCAAATATGTCACTCCAAAATAAAACCCAACATTCTTTGATAAAAATGATCATGATGTGTGATGCAAACTTACCAGGCCTGCAGACAAAGTGGTTGTTCCTTTTGGAAGTCAGCAAATGAAGAGCAACCAGAGGTTTATAAGTACTACATGCTGTGGACCGCCCCGCCTGCTCAAGCATTCAGAAATTAGCTCATGGTTTTATCAGTCTAATGTTGGTTCATTTACTCCATGCACTTCAAAAAACAAAGAACATGAATCAAAGTCTTTCTGGGAAATTCTTTTCTTGAGTTTTTTTTTTTTTATCATCGCGCACCACTTCATTGTTGGATGTAATACATTTCTGAATGACTAATAAACTTCTTTCACACCTGCTCTGTTGCTGGTTAAAGAAAAAAAAATATTTCAGATGGCAGAACTGAATGATAAAGCAAGCATGTGAAGGATGTGGTCACAGTACCATCAGTCAAGATGCGTGTATCCATACTGACGTATGGTTGGATAGGAGTAAATATTGCCATGGTGATCACTGGCTCCATGACAGAATTTCTATCCAGTTAGAGGGTTTTTTAGAGACTTAGCCCTTCTGGTTTGGCCAAATTACAGAAATGGTTGAGAAATGAAGAGGCACTCCTCTGGATCCATCTGTGGTATCCAAGCGGTTTATTGCTTCCAGTGCTCTGGAGGCGACCGGAACCCAAACTACAGGAATGTATGTTGTTCCAAAACAATCGTTTTTGTTTTTCTAATTTATCCTTCAGTGCTCCATCACAAAATTTACAGCTTACTGTATCATTGTGACATATGAGATTCCGCACCATTGAAAAACATTTTGATAAAACAAACCTTAAAATGTGCCATAAGAGTGGAATAATAACTGAGCTGTCAGAAAAATTTGAGCTTCCTTTTATTTCATCAAGCAAAGCTTCAACTGGTGAAAACAGCAGGAAAGATATTACATGAAATATATCAGTGTTTAATTCATTTGTCCATTTCCTCTGATGACCTAATAAACCAGTGTACAAAATAACAGTGATGGAGCAACGTGACATACATGCAGAGAAAACTGGGGGCACAAATGATGCACATTTAACAACTTCACCGGAACCAAAATACAGCTACAAGACACACAGTGCTATTTGTTACATTGTCACCTCTTATGTTATTAACATAAAATACATCTAATGACCCCATTTATGATAATAATTTAGAAAAGAAACAAGAGTCTGTATGACACTTTCATGCTGATCACATTTGTATAAAATGATATTTTCAAATCACAGTTCCGTTTTGTGTAACAAAGGGATACGTTTTAAAAAATCCTCATGAAATCCCCTCCAAAAGTGCGAAGCATGAACCAGTTATCACACCAATATACTGTAAGCCACAGTCTTTTTAAACACAACCCATTCTGTGTTAGTTAATGCATTGTGTAAACATCACAGAAGGCTGCTGTACTTATCTCACTGGGTAGACCCTTTCAAAGTATGAGCAATTCATATAAATACATGGGATCTCAGTGGTTTAGCATATTTACAGCACTTCCATAGCTTACAGTTACCAAGATTTCTGGAATGAAAGGCCTGGTTTGCAATTTGTATGAGGTAAAACTTGTTAAAAGAGTGCTTTTTTTAAATAAGAGTTGTTTAATACTCTTCAGAAGCTTTTTAAAAACATGAATTAATAGTCAAGGCACATGTTTAAAATCCAAGGAAATAATATTAAAGCTGATCAGTGTAACAGATAAACATACTTTATAAAAAAATATGGAGAATTTTTAGCTTAAGTACTTTACTATAAGTCAGCAAAGTTGAGTTTCTAAGTAAATAAATAAATAACCACTTTAGTAGAGTCATCACAAAAGGAGAAGTGGGTGCAGCTCCCTCACAAATAAGACGAAGACCGAAGGCTTCCTCAGTGCTTACACGTATAACACAATTCAGTGCCACGCTGAAACATTTACAGTACAATGTTTTCCCGGCCAAGCACGATCAGTCTGATCTGCAACACTTACAAGCTGCATCCTGACCAGGCTGACTAGCACACATACAGTAACTCAGCTGTAAAACTTACACTTATCCTCAAAATCTAATCAACTACAATCTGTCATTATTGCCTACTTTTATGTAATCAGTAACTCAAGTCTGTTTAAGAGTTTGGCCTGCCACCGTACGTAATAAACAAGAACAAAGGCGATGAGAGCAGGGCTGGGTGTAGTCTTTTAGACATTCTGATGTATTCAAGTTGTTGGTTTGGCTTTTCCCTGGTCTTCCACCTTTTTAATGGCTGCCTGAATCTTTGCCTGATCTCCCAACAGCTGGCGTGGTTTCACAGGTCTGAGATGTTCATCCAGTTCAAGCAGCACAGGTATCCCAGTAGGTAATGTTACTTTGGCGATATCCTCATCTGATACACCTGAAGAAAAAAAGTTGAAAAGAATAGCACAGTTTATACAAATAGCACCTTTTACAGACACTCGTCACATAGTGTTTCACAGAGAAAGTAGGCTGGTAAAAGTAGAATATCTTACTGTATCATACAATAAAATACACAACAATGTGCTTTTTTAAATACATTAACATTTGTATTGTCTTTTTGCCTTTATTACCCCATATATTCAGGAAATCTATGACAGCAGCCTGTTTGTATACTGCACTGCATGTCGACAGTAGCTGTCAATGTGTGTTAAGTTGCTGAGTGAGCTGTGGCACACGGAGCCACCGAAGCTTACAAGTGTGATAAAAGGTCAGCATGGATTTCATGGCCATAGCCAAATGTAACATAAACTCACTGGCCTTTTTACACAAGTTCAACCTTCCATTTCTGGAACTTAAAATATGTCCGTCCTCATTCAATGACTGATGACTAGAAACAGCAGCTTGTATAGTGGAGAAACAGCTGCTGATTTCAACTAAATACATTCACCTAGAACAAACAAAAACTCAAACAGTACTGTTTATATGAGCTGGGCTTAGTTCAGCAGGATACCTTCCAGATGTTTCAGCAGGGCCCTGCAGCTGTTTCCATGGGCAGAAATTAGCACAGTCTTGCCTTTCCTTATCTCTGGGACCACTGTGCTGTCCCAGTATGGCAGCAGTCTCTTCAACACTTCCTTCAGGCTCTCAGCTCGGGGAAGGTCCTCTGTTGGCACGTCACAAGTGGTGTATCTGCGGTCATTGTAGATTTCCAGGAAATAAGGGTGGGATTCATCAATTGGGGGTGGAGTGATGTCGTAGCTCCTTCTCCATAACTTCACCTGTTCCTCTCCATGTTTCAGAGCCATTTCAGCCCGGTTGAGTCCAATCAGGGCTCCATAGTGGCGTTCATTAAGCCTCCAAGACTTGATAACTGGGACCCACTCCTGGCCCATAGCCTCCAGCACCAGCCATGCTGTTTGGATAGATCGGCTGAGTATGGAGGTGAACACCAAGTCAAACTTGTAGCCCTGCTCCTTAAGGAGCTTGCCACAGTCCTGGGCCTCTTTCACCCCATCCTCGCTCAGCTTCTGGTCAACCCAGCTGCAGAAACGGTTCTCTTTGTTCCACGCCCCCTCTCCATGCCTCAGCAGAAAGAGTTTATACTTGGACATCCGAACACTTGCAGCAGAAAACTATATATTCAGAAAAGATGAAAACACACAATATCGTTAATGATAAAAAAAAGGTGATAATAACACAGATATTTTCACAAAATTCACTGGTTGGTGGTCCAGATAAAGGAAAGGGGACTTCTTGGGAGGGAGTGCCAGCAAAAGGTTAAAGGTTGTCTCCAAAAAAGAGACCGGCTGAAGGCGGTTACATCTCCAGCACTTGCCCTGACCCGCTCTCCTTCATAGGCAAGACACAGAACAACTCATAGGCACAGCTAACTAATACACAATAACTGGATGCTGTTGTTTTTAGCTAACTCAAGAGGATGAGTAACACTATCTGAGCATCAATGCTAAGTGTTATCACAGTCTCTTATTATACATTTTTAAAAAAGACGGCCAATAGATATGTCAGAACAACAGGCATTTGACAACCTCCTCCCAAAACAAGCAGGAAATCAAAAAATACATAAATCTTACCCAGCGTAAGTTTTAAATCCGGTCTAAATGTGGATGGAACACTCGTCTATGTTGACAGTACGCTGCAGGCCACAGCAGCGTTCCTTGGACGTTCATGATTGACGTACCCGTTGTCCAATTGGAAAGCTCAACATCACTTACGGGCGTTTCCCATGGTTAGTGTTATGCCCATATTAGGAGGAGCATAAACGGTTAGGCACGTTCGCCGTCGAAGAAGGGAGGGAGGGGAGGAGTAGACAGCACAGTCAGTGGTGAGATATTAACCAACCGTACTCTGTGCAGCCGGTCTTGAGCTTTTTGGTTCATGAAGGAGAGGTTTTTTGTATTTGTAAGAGATGTACATCACTTTTGACACCTTAGTTTGCAGCTATATGAAAAAATGCTGTTAATGTACGCATGAATACCCACCTGAAAAAGGTAAACATGGGATAGACCTAACACATAGGCTACTCTACATTTGTTATTTGTCTGTCAGGAAAAGCTTATGAGGAATTAGGTTAAATCTACAGCACGAATTATTATTCAGATTATCCTGAGTATGTAAATTGCATCATTACACATACTAAAGGCATTCACAGTTTGCATTTACTACTTTAAGATTGAATTTAACCATAACTTTATTAAAAAATAAACCCTCAACCCCCAAAGTATAATGACTTGGCTTGTGAGGAACAACTTTTTAACCCTAAGTGACAGGTTTATCTCTGAACATTAGCCAAAAATACTGATATTCATATTAGACCTACAACAAAATGTAGGCTAATTTTAATGATTGGTTGATTTTTTGGTTGATGAATGGATCTAAACCATGTGAGAGACTATTAATGGATTAAGTCAGGCTAGTGATTTGTCTACTTTTTATTTACATTTAACACTAAAGATATGCAATTAAAGATATTGCAATGATTAAAATGATATACACCAATCATACAAGGTTTTAGTGCTGTAAGGAAAGAAATAGCCTTCTGATCAATAAATACACTTTATTCTTTGATACACAAATCATAACACTGCTTTGCTTATAATGTGTAAGTGATCACATTCATTTGAAATGGTTTGACAGCCGACTCATTAAGTTGCCTCTGGAATGTGTATCCATTCTCTTTATCAGTCCAGTTTATCAAAGGAGCCTGTGCTTAAAGCACAATGGGAATACAGAAAAGATAGATAAAGATAAGTCCATTTGTGTTTCCTGTGAATATTGATGATTTCATGTTTATAAAAAAATCAAACGGCACTGCAACATTATTCAAGGGAAATGGACAAACAACAGTGGCGCTAAGTATATCAAATACTGTATGATGTGCTAAAAACTAGAAATGCAATTAAGTGCTCTGATATATTAAGTACATATGTTTTCATAATACAAAAAAACAATATGTATTAATAGAAAATCTAAGTCAATATGTTCACTATTGCCAGTTACAAACATGAACTGTGCAATTCAACTGGTCTCCATTTTCACTTATTTCATTATAGAGTGAACATAATTAAAAGGAAAATAACTCTCTCCATCTGTTTTACAACAGCAAACACCTTCACAGAGATCTTCTCTTCAAAACTACTGCCCAGCATTAAACAGCTTCTTTCTGCCCTCCATTCCAGACATGGCGTCCACATTCTTACGCCAGTCAGTCACCTCTTCTTTCTGTGGAGTGATGTAGCAAGAGTCAAATTAGGGCTTAATTGGGGGTTTCATTTTAGGTAACTCTAACTGACAACCAGGAACTTATTTCCTTAACTGTGTTATATAAATAAACTAAATTAAAATAAACTGAATAAAATATAAGTCTATACATGCTGCTCTTACCTTTTCTTCCTCCTTCTTCACAGTCTTGAGGTTCGCCTTAAAGTCCACAGATTCTTTGACTTTGGCGCCCAACAGAGCTCCCAGCATGGCATCTGCAGACACCCTCACCCTCCTCAGGTTTGGTCTCTTCATCTTGCCTTTCAGCTCAAAGATCTTTTGAGACAGGTCCTGGATCTTTTTCCAGCACAAAAACACAAACCCATCCTTAACACAAATTACCAGAAGATATTAGGTGCATATTGAGTCTCATATGACTTTGTGATGGAGATATTATTTGGGCGTAGAAAAGGGGGATTCATTCTTGGTAAATAATCCTTACCTCTTTGTCATTAATTGTCACTTTAGCAGCAACATCATAGCGCTCTTCATCAACCTTATCAATTTTCTGGTGTATCTCCTTGCAAAGATTCTGTGGACAGAAATCTTTAGTGTATCAGACTTAAACTGATATAGATCATTTCATAGAAGCATTGATATAGTAAGAAGCAGTACAGAAAGACAGTGTAACATGTATATGGATAGATTTATCCATGGAATATAAAATCTACACAAATACATGCAAAATGTGTTTTAGAGTTTCTATGATTAATTCTTTTTTTTTTTTTTATTGTTTCCACTAGAAATGTTTTCTTATAATTCCTATGGAAACTGTGTAAATTTAAGTTTGTAGCTATATACATTACTGTTGAGGTTATTTAATGGTTTGGACAACAGTAGTAATGGTTATTTCACAGACATCTCTGAAACCTCTGCAAATAAACCAAAACTATCTATGTCCCATCTGGTCACACACAATGAAGTGTGCGAGTGGTTGGGAAAGTGATTTGAGGCAAATGACTGTTTTAAAAGACAGTTATGTCCATTTGAACTTTTAAGTGTTTGAACTTTCTTAAGTGCTACGGCCAAATACATCCTTTAACAGATAAAAATGTGTTTGAAACCTAAATGTACCTGTAATTCCTGCATAGACAGACCCGACACTTGGAGGGGCGGCACCCTCTCAGAGAGGATCCTCTCTCTTTCATCTTTTTTGAATTGCTTGTCATTCTCAAGCATAGTCATGGCCTTTTTTATCAGTTTGGTCTAAGAAAAAGAAAATGGGACGCTGAAAAAGTGCTCTTTTTTTTTTCAAACAATGCTTACAGAAGGTGATTTACACTTATTTACACAAAAACTTACCTTCAAAAACAGTCTGCGTGATGCAGAGATTTTTGATTTTGGTTTCTGGAAAAGAAAACATTGTTCATTTTGTTTATATTTTTTTGGAGTTAGGAGCACATTTGAATGTGTAAGTGAGATTTTTTTCTTTAGTAGAGTGGGGTAGAAAATCACAGCAAACTGATAGATTAACTAATATTCAGCTCAATAAATGAAGTCCCTGTTGTTCAACTAGATTTTGTGGCATGCATAATTTTGTTATTCGGATCATGAAATTAGTTATTTGGACAGCAATGTCACTAAATCTATAGAGTCAATATGAATTAGCAGAACCAAATTACTAATATATATTGGTAGATTGGTTAGTTTTCATCCTACAAATGATGTTAATTCTGACATAAATCTATAAAAAAAACTCAACTCACCGAAGGCCTATACAATAAGAAAAGTGGCATCCATAATGCAAAAAGATAGAAAAAAAACACATTTCTTTTATTCATGAAGTCTTGCTTATTAAAAGAATCTGACTTAAACAGTGATAAAAGAAATAAGTGAATACTTACGCTTCAGACATGGTTGCAGTTCTCTGTTTTCCCTCTTTAAATCTGTCAGTATAAAAAAAGACTGGAAAAAAAGACAAGATCTATTTCTGCTGATTCCGTTTAAACAAGAGACATAAAAACTGAGCAAAATGAAGCCTCAGAAATAATCCATTTTTTCTCAATAAATGTCTTGTACTCTATCACTTGATTTACACACACAGTAGAAAGCACAAACAATGTCTGTCATTGTTTAAAGGTCAAAAAGGACATTTTCTGTATAAACAAAGCCACAAAAGTCAAACAATGAACAAATAATCTGTCAAACTAGACCAAAGAAGGCAGAGGTTATAGCACACGGATCAGATGCAGACCCGTCTGAACAAGATTAGAGGAAGCCAGAAAATCTCAAACCTGGAAAAAACTATTTCCGCCTGACTCACTTAAAAAGAGTTTCTTTTACAAAAATATCTAATGTCTTATAGGTGAAATTAAACCTTGTATTGTTAAAATACTCTTGAATGTAAAGAAGCAGCACAGTCTTTAAAAAGTAATAAAAATGCTTGCTTTGGTTTATCATCCTTATCATCTTTATTTTCCAAATAAACTCCTTACCTTCTAAGGTAGGTGGCAAATACTCACAGCCGTCTTTTTCTGAGATGAGAAAGGATGAAAGAGGGTAGATATATAGATTCCAACGCTCATGTGAGTGGCTCACTAAAATAGACCCTCTGTCCTCACCATTCTTGCGTCTCCCATATCCCACATGTGTGAGGTGTGAAAGTTCTTACTGGAACTGTCCTCGTGTGATGCTTTCTTAGTGCCTCCATCTCCCTGCTTATACAGAAAAGACGATGAAGTCTGATGGGCTTTCATAAATTAATATGTGTTTGATGAAACTTGTTCAAACAAATACTCAAAAGTCATACTTAGATCAAACAGTGAAGAAAATGAAACAACAGCATAACTGCTGTTTCTCATAAGGGACCTTAAACTAAATATTATAACATAGTCTGCCTGCAAAACATTTACAAAGACAGCAATTACTTTGTTTATTTTTAAGACACATCTTTAATGGCCAGTACATTTTGGATGTCTAGCAAATGGTAAGACAGTTTGTCATAACAGATAATGATCTAGCAGCTGGTACCTCATAATGGCTAACTGTAATCCTCCACCGTCTACGCTCTAAACAAAAGTCCATGAGTTTCTCAATGCATTGTGATGATTTTAAAGAACCATGCTGCCATCTCAAGGCTGCAGAGAGGAACTGCTGCAAAAATGTGCGTCCATTTTTGATACACAAAGCTGTACTTAAAATGATTAAGTGCATACAGTTCTATTCTGAGAATAAATCCCCATGTTATTCTTGTTATTTTTGTTTCCATAAATCAGTTTAAAAAGCAAAACAAAAAAACACTTGATTCCTCTTCCGGTTCTAAAGGTTTATACTTCTTGCAGTTCATATTTCAATACAATTTAGATAAGAAATTAAGTAATCTCAGGAAGTGATGAGGACATCTCTTTAACAAAAGCGATTGTTTCTTTAGTTGCCAGAGGCATCAAACAGCTTCTTCCTGCCTTCCATGCCAGACATGGCCTCCACATTTTTACGCCAGTCGGTAACCTCCTCTTTCTATAAAAAAAAAACACATCATGGACAAACAGCCATAATAAAACAGATCATTTGACCAAAAGGAGGCATCACGTCTCCATAGCCAAGGTTTATGAGAGCGAAAGCATAAACCAAGCTCACCTTTTCCTCTTCCTTCTTGACTGTTTTGAGGTTTGCCTTGAAGTCAATGGACTCTTTATGTTTGGAGCCCAACAGAACGCTCAGCATGGCTTCAGCTGAGATCTTCACTCTCTTCAGGTGTGGCTTCTTGAACTTACTCTGTAGCTCGATGATCTTCAGGTTCATGTTTTGAATCTGGTCAAAGCGATACACGATATAAAAAACATTACTGTCATGTGTTTGTCTCATGAGTCACGATATGTAGGCCTACATGACTCTCTCTGCTGTGTCTTCTACATGTATCTACAACTTGTTTACCTGTCCTTTTTCATATATGGATTTGAAAAGAAATGGGATTCTATGATCGGCTACAGCGTGTGCATTTGATCATAAAATGGAGATTAAAGTTCAGTCTTGACCCTGAAAATGGTCATATAGGTAAGAATACTTTTAAACCTTGACTGAGGGGGACTTTTTGTTTGTTTTAAATATTTCTAGAGTCAAATTTCTACTCTTGCTGAACACATGCTATTTACTCAGATTATCTGAAGCATGGTTCTATGGAAAAGGGGGGGGGGGGCTCCCCTCCTAGAGGGGTCCCACAGTTAGGACAGGGGGCAGAGGTAGGCTAAATAAAACATATACCTTTTGTACTGCTAGAAATACATGGATAATTAATGGCAGTACCAATGGGCAAACGACGATGAAACATTTCAACAACACACACAAAAAAGACAAGAAAATACAACGGTGGGTAATAAAGGGAGACCACAGTATGTCTCAAAATATCAGCATCTGACAGTATGAAACAAAACAAGTTACAATGCCATTTAGGATTTCTCATCTTGAACACAAAGAAAAGCCTGTAGATTACCTCAGAAATAAACTAATCAACTGTTGTAAACAGCAGAGATGCTTTATTTAAGCAGCATCCTTCTTATCAAATGATCAACTCACCTCATATAAGGTAGTGTGCAGAGTTTTCCACTCTAAGAAGCCTCACACTAACGCAAAGTAATGAATTCATCCTCCATACGGTTTTAACTGAAGTAGCAGCGAAAAAAACTAAAGATTATTTCTCTACCAAACAATACTATTTTGTGGCGCATTTCTTCATACGTTGTAAGTGTTGGGGTGCACATGGTAGTGGTGGTGGGATAGGGGGGCTTGACATTAATGTTGTCGGTGAAATGGGGGCCTTGCAGAAAAAATTTGGGAACCACTGGCATAAAGGATGAAATGACTGTGACAAAAACTGGAACTTGCAACCAATAGAATAACCCTGCCTACTTTGAAACCATATAGCCTGAAAAAACGTTGAGGCTACTATAGATAATATATTATAAAAAAATTTAATAGAACTCTGACAGCCTGTTTTTACATTTTAAAACAATCAAATATCAAATGGTTATGGAAAAAACAATCTGAATGTGAATGGGCTTCCTTCTTATAAACTGCACAGAGCATTTTGGAGCTTAAGAATCAGATGTTTCAGCTAAGAAATAAGTGATGTTTGCAGTAGAAACCAAAAACAGTATTAAGGAGAGTTAGTGCTGGGTTTACTCCTCTGCAAATAATTATGTTAGACTGCCCCCAACAGGTCATATGTTGGTCATTGCAGATTA
The DNA here is from genome assembly GCA_037177055.1 of Atherinosoma microstoma. Taxonomy (NCBI): domain Eukaryota; kingdom Metazoa; phylum Chordata; class Actinopteri; order Atheriniformes; family Atherinidae; genus Atherinosoma; species Atherinosoma microstoma. The sequence goes on from JBBBVU010000010.1 coordinate 18,268,022, forward strand.
AAAAAAAAAAAAAAAGGCTTTACGTGTAGCTTTGTTATACTATATGTTGTTACAACTATGCTGCCACTGGGGGGCAGTATTTATTAATTTTTGTTTTCAGTTTGTTAATACTTTGTCATTGTTACGATCTTGTTTATGTGGACACAACAAAGGGAACTAGGAACATACAAAAACATTTCAAGATATTTCTCCTTCCTGCTATTCATTCTTGAGCAGCTCACCTCTGAGTCATTTTTGGAAACTTTTAGGTTAATATCATACCGCTCCTCATCCACAACATCGATCTTGTGGTGCAAGTCTTTGCATAGGTCCTTTAAAAGAAGGTAAAGTGTTTGTATTTTAACATTACATACATGGAAATGGAAAGAGTTACAGTTAGTCAGAGGAAAATATTTAATGATAAAATCAAGTACCTGCAGATCTTGCAAAGACAGACCAGACATATTTAAAGGAGGGAGTCTTTCTGTAAGTGCAGTTTCTTTTTCCTTCAGTTTCTGCTCATACTCCTCCTGCAGCATCTGAGAAGCGACTGTCAACAGTCTAATCTGGGGGGGGCACAACAACAATAAAAAATGAATGGAAAGAATATTTCTTATTTTGTTTAGCTTTCCAGATATTGGAGTGAACAATTGCAAGAAATGCATTGTACAAACTGTAAAACTTAACAAGGATGTAGCACACCCTTTAAATACATTCATAAATGCCTTTATAGGTAGGCATGCATACTTCATTTAAAACACAATACCCATATCCCATGTTGCAGGGATGTGTAAAAATCATGCCTTACTGTATATTAAATAAGGATCTTGTTGTCAAAGTTAAAAAACATTGCTGTTTTGTACAAATATACGAAGTTAAAGTCTCACAAATGTAATTTTTCATAGTTAATGAGTTATAAAACATCTGACATTCCCAAAAATTCGTGAAACTCTTACTTTCAATCCCAGCTTCCGAGAGGAAGAAATCTTACATTTTTTCTGTAAATCACAAATAAAAAAACATTTAATATTTTCAAATGTATTATGTGGAACAATATATCTAGATATATATTATTTAATGAAGCTTTAGCAGACAGAAATTAAAAAAAAATAGTGTAATTTACAATACACTGGAATAGATACTTACAGGTCTGTTGGGGCAGTAAGAAGGAGAAAAGACACAGACATTTTTACACTGTGAATATCAAGCCAAAGTTTTACAGCATATTTTTTGCCACTTCTTATTTGATATAAACTAAAAGTGATGGTACTTACGCATCTGCCATGATTGTCTTTAATTCCAACTCTAGAATATAAAAACCAAAGAAAAATGATTCGAATCAGCAGGAAAACTATGTTTAGAATTTTAAATTTAGATTATTATTATTGTCATGCACTGATGCATCATGCTCACAAATCTGCTAAATTCTTTGCACCTTCAAAACCTGTTTTGTTAAGCTCTATGCTGAAGATTGATCCTCTCTGTCACTGCTCTCTCTGGCCAAAGTATTTTACTCACTCCAAACATTCAGTGGCCCATAATGCTTGGTACAGACAGTTATATATTAGTCACTCTCCTAAAGATACAACTAGTGCTTTGTACAGAAGGTTAAAAGTTACTGGTTCTGTTCTAATTCATACTTATGGTTTGTTCTTTATAATGATTGTATATCATATGTTACATGCAATGAAATACAAATATAGAGTTTAATGTGTCTTCTAATTCATGCAGAATTAAAATTGAATTAGATCAAACTATTAGATATTCATGTAAATTCAGACAAATAATACCAATGTACAACAATCATTTTAAAAATCAAATTAAAAAAAGCAAAAATTTGTACAATATAAACTTTTAAAAGTTTGGAAAAAGCTGAAGTAATTGTGTTCGCTTCAAATGAAAATGTCTGTGAACTGTAGCGATGTATGTGTTAAAATAACTGATGAAAGTCTCTGCGTAGGTGACAAAAAAGGTGAATGACCAGATAATCCGCAGGCATGTGAGATGACTATGTTCAACTTGTTGTTAATGTTAAATGATAACAGCATCTCAACAAAATAGCAACAGATGGACAAGACACAAATCAGACATAGAGGTAGTAGTAGTACCTGTTAGTAAGTATTTCAACATGCTTAAGATGTCTCACTCTTTCACAGAATCCATCTGTTATCACCAAACATAAGATTCAGAAATCTGTACCTATTTGAAGTCACACAGCTCCTAGAGACGCGACTCAAAACTGAAGATAAGTGTGTGTGAGGAAGCCACCATCGACTTTCTGAAAGACGATGGAAAAAAATCAATCAAATTTATAGTCTCTCTTCTAAATGGGAATGGCCTTACTAAAATAGAGCCGTGTCTGTTCTTCTGCCACTGTCTGTCCACCAGCTGTGACATTTACTGTGGCCCATAGCTTCACAATAATATTCAAACAGCAAAGGAGGTAATAAAACTTCTTTTATAGGCTCAAATATTTGGGTATCTTGAAACCTTTCTGCAACACCTGTTAGTGGAAGTGACAGCACACATTCAGAGGGGTGGCGAAACTCATGCAAGGTCAGTGTCACACAAATTTACTTCTAGCCAGCTCCAGCTTGTCAAAGTTTGTATCAAGTTGTTAAGGAGTCGGAAGGAAGAAATCAAGGTAGAGTTACATTGTTCATTTGTTCAGAAACAGCACAAGCCACGAGGTACATGGAAGATCTCAAAATGTCCATTCACATCCATCTACTATGAAAAGTGTCATTAACTCATAGTGTTTTCTTTTGATTTATTTTTTATACTCATCAAGTGGCCACATCTTAAAGTCTCAAAAATGAGAAATATTATCATTCCTTCACTTATGTTTCATCTCCCAATTGCAAAAAGCTAGAAGTATGTTAAAATGACATTCTCTGTTCACTACTTTTATATTTGCATCACTATTGTTCTACATGTGTGTGATGACACAGTGTTGAAGCCTGATGACACATTAAAGGACCCCCTTTTAAAGTAAGAAAGAAAAGCTAAAGGTTAGTCAAGTTTTATTTAGGCCAGGAGAGAAACAAGGACAGGTGCTTGTCATGGCACAATGGTTTGTAAAGTGAGCCAGCCAGAGTTCAATGCGTCAGGATGAAACAGGGAGTCAAATGTTCACACAAAAGGCCGCAACTCATGCCCTCACATAAGGACAGGTAGGCAGCAAACAGTTAAACAAGAATAACCAATGCAAGCCTGTATTACAGTGACTATATATAACGGAGGAAAAAAATCCCAAACTGTGTGATATCCAGCTCTCTTGTCTTCAGCATATATGTATCTCAGATCATTTTGGAATTTATTACTACTGCAAAGTCAATTGCAACATCACAGAGAGATTTTCACATGAAGTCAGTTGAGCACTGTGTATTGATGAGGGCTGCATTCCAATAAGTGGCAGTCTTGTTTTTGTTTATGTTCTACAACTAACTGGAATAAATGGGAGCATAAATGGAATTCAGTCTTTGTTAATACACCCAACATTAGCAACATATATGGAAGTATGCATTCATGTATTACATATCATAATCAAAATATTCAACAATGATATTGCATATGAAATGTTTTTTAATAAATTGTTCATCCTTACCTATAATTGAATTATTATTACCCTCGCACATTTCGTGATTTTTCATAGATAATTCTCTTTTACATTTAAACTAATTGTTTCAGGTCCTTTTTGTTTGAAGTGTGTTTTTCTTTGCAGCTCCCAGCTCTAGTTTGGTCAATTTGATTTTGATGCAAATCTTACTGTTGCTTTTTTTTTTCTTTTTAAAGACAAGAAACCTACTTTTTAGTGAGCTCACTCATATTGTCAGGAAGCCACTCAGATCATGGAGTCAACAGGAAAAAGAACAAGTGCATCATCAGCGTTGGTTTTTTTCCAGAAGATTTTATTAGCATGGCTTTCAAGAACAAAAAGAAATATTTTACTTATATTCTTTCTGTGGTAAAAGTATACAGTTATACGGTTTAAAATTTTATATTTTACAATTGCCAGTAGCATGAAATCATGACAGTGCAACTCATCTTTATGCAAAATATAGAGTTATATTTCTTTAAATGCACACACATTCACATTTGAACGCACAGTAAGTGTGCTAAAACTGTATCTGAACACTGAGTGTCATGAAATATGAATCTATTGTCCAGCATTAAACAGTTTCTTCCTGCCCTCCATACCAGACATGGCCTCCACGTTCTTACGCCAGTCAGTCACCTCCTCTTTCTGGTTATGGGAAGAAAAAAACTTTTTACAATACTGTGTTTTCACAACCAAAGATAAGTAATACCACATAATTAAACAAAAAAGACCTCCTTCTGCTGTTGCAGTAGGGAAACTTACTTTCTCCTCCTCTTTCTTTACAGTCTTTAGGTTTGCTTTGAAGTCCACAGACTCTTTTACTTTTGAACCCAACAGAGCTCCTAACATGGCATCAGCTGAAATCTTTACCCTCTTGAGAGCAGGCCGTTTCATCTTCCCCTTTAGCTCAATGATCTTTGCAGAAAGATTTTCAATCTGTAGGAAACAATACAATTTTTATTTTATTTTTTTAAATACGGTGTTTATACTTCAAACATAAGTAATTCAAAGAATTGATCATGTTTAAAAAGAAAACCTTACACCACACAAGAGGACTCCTGTTTGCAGTGAATAAAAGTATGTTTAATTCAAAAATGCATTTCTTTTAATGCTTCTGTTGCTTTTGCGTTCATTAAGATTCTGTTTCTGGACAGTGAGAAATAAACACAGTGATAAAGATAAGATACATTTAAAACCGCTTATAAATCAGACTGCATTAAAGACTGAATGCATACCTCCATGTTGTTTTTGACCAACTTGAGTTCAATGTCGTAGCGTTCCTCATCTGTTACATCTATCTTATGGTGAAGTTCTTTGCATAAAGCCTGCAAAGAAAGAAAGGATACAAATATATGAGAAACTTGTAATCCTTGGCTAATTTTTTAAAGAATTACGTGTTTAACATCAAAGTAAGGAGTCCATTGTGGTGTCGGTTATAAGTCCTGTCATAGATATATCAGTTGCTCAATATCTATTGATCTTTAAGGAACCAACTACATACTGTATGACCATTATAAGCGCAGCATCTATTTTATATTTTAGATGAATAAAAAGAAAATGTTTTTCTTTGGAACCTTGTTGTCGTGTTACTTCACTGATGAGCAGCTTATGCAGTGACCTGCGCATACCTGGAGGTCCTGAATGGATAAACCAGACAGCTGAAGTGGAGGAACTCTCTCCCCTAAAACACTCTCTTTCTCTGCCTTCTTTTCCTCAATTTCCTTTTCCAACATCCCAGCCGCTACTTTCAACAGCTTGGTCTGAAATATATTAAAACAAAAAGAAAACTTGGACTTGTGGATGGTGCCATAGATTATGAGTTTCAATGGATTGTTATCAGTTGTAGTAAAGGCAAAGAAGAGAATACCTTAAGAGCCAGTCTGCGAGATGCAGAGATCTTTGACTTTTTCTACAAATAAGCATTTTGCAAAAATGTGAGTTACAGAACAAAAGAGCAAATACCTTTAGATTAGCTGTACCTGTTATGCGACAACTTACCGGTCTGTAATGGATATTAGGATGAGGGAAAAGAAAAGAAATAATTAAAGATTTAGTTTTGACATGTCAAAATGAAAAATTGTTGTGATTTTTTTTAAATGTACAGAAATATAGGTTGACATTATTGGGAGAAAGAAAAATCAGCACTTACGCCTCAGACATGCTTGGCTTTTGTCTGCAAAAATATTACAATGTTTAATATTATGAGGTCAGAAAATAACTTTTGAGACATATGGTAGCAGCAGCATAACCAGCAGCACATACACTGTTCACAAAAGGGCTTTGGCTTTATGCATGATATCAAAATGTGCCTAAAATGCACTATAATCTTCACAGGTGAAAGTGATTTGACCTTTTCTAAACTTTTGAAACAGTCCTCTTCATCATACTGTTTACATTTGGACGTCAACACACCAAGACAACACCTATCATATGACTCTTTTGAGACATTGACATTTTATATAGAGGTATACCCATCACTACTGTTAGCTATTGTTTCAATCAATTGTTTGAGATAAAGGAACTATTATTGCATGATTCTACCTAGATGCCCTACATTCACGATATGATATCAGTGCAGCATGAACTTTTTACATTTTCTGGAAATTTAATTAAATATCCCTTTCTGGAAGTAGTGTATAATAATCGAGGTGTTTGGTTTTTTTTTCTAAACACTCTCAACTAATCAATTGTCTACTTCAGAAGTAAGTGTGTTTTTAAAAAAAACTAAAAAAAAAACTTTACTACTGCACACACACTGTTTATTCACTTCTTGTTGACTCAGCCAAGTTCAAGTCATGCAGGCCTTGGAATGGTAACATACCAACACTGAGCCTTTAAATTAGCAACACTGCATGCTTGAGTGCTGCAGATGGAATGAGGTTCTTTTTTTAATCCCACTTGGACTCAGTCCATCTTCACATTAGCCATGTCAGAATCACATTGAAGTTTAGTTTTGACCAAATAGCACAAACTAAAGGCGTTATTTTTTTCTGAATTTAAAATACTTGCAATGGCAATTTTAGAAAGAAATATGTATATTGACTGCTCAATATGGCTCATTTCTAACATTTCTAAATAACACAAGTTAATTCACAAATTGGAACAAGAAATGCATCTTTTCCTTACATGGTAATGATATGACCAATATTTATTATTATTACAAATATTACATTATGTTGCTGGTGTTTGACAACTGGCTCTGAGTCATAAATGATTAAAGCACCTTCTTCCTTTTGCATTATTAAACATGAATGCTGCATGTCAAAACTACACATAAATTATACTGTACTGACAAATCCACATACCTTTTCTATCTCTGCAGAAAAACAAGTTGATGTGCTCAGTCTCTGTCTTTAAATGACAAGAAGAAAACTCAAGTCTCAAATTTAATAGGTCCTTTTGCCTTCTGTGAGTGGCCAACTAAAATAGAATCTCCTGTCCTGACAGCCAGTATATTGTATATCACTACACTTGTATTCTCCACTGCCAGTACAACAGTACAAGTACAAGACAATAAACTCTGAAGTGAGTCATTATGGTCTGTTTTGTCTGATATATCAGCATTATTGATGGCACTGGAAGAATTAAAGTGTGTATTAACATTTTTACAAAGCAAGAGAACAAAAGAAAACGATAATTCAAGTATATGGTCCTGATTATTTATTCAGCATCACATGTATTATAGATAGAGAGACAGCGCCATCGTCTGTGCACTTCAAATACTGCACTTTTAGATTTCAAAGCTACTAAGCTATTCTTTAGCACAACTTCACTATACAAAGAATACAGTATTACAGCAGTCATGGCATGTGTTTTTACGTTGTATATAAACATTTACATTCTGTCATGAAAAAACTATTTTAAAGCTAGTTTTATTTCATCATGAAATGTCAACTTTCTCAAATTTTGACAATAGTTCTGATGATAAACAAGGTGGCATAATTACAGGAGAGGGGGTGGGGGGAGCTCCATCATTGCAGACTTAAAGTTCACATACGAAAAATTATGTGTTGCTAACAAATGGATTCAACTTGAGCATTCTCTTATTGTCCCGTGGTAAACATCTTCTTCCTTCCCTCCATACCGGACATGGCCTCCACATTCTTACGCCAGTCCGTCACCTCTTCCCTCTGTAAAGAAAAAAAGTTTACGTATTAGTAAATTTTGAGCTAATTTCTAAATGTTTATTTTTCCTTTGTGCATGTTTTAGTTTGACCTTTTCCTCCTCTTTCTTTACTGTCTTCAGGTTGGCCTTGAAATCAGCTTTCATGAGTTTGGAAGTATCGGTGCATGCACCAAGCATGTCGTCTGTTGTTTTCTTCACCCTCTTCAAGCTAGGCCTCTTCACACCCTTCATCTCAGTGATCTTCAGTCTCAGTGTTTGAATCTGTGATTGAGACCATTTCAGATTAAGTTAAACTACAATCTCTACTTCAGTAAGGTAACGTCACTCCCTGACTTATACTTTTTGTATACCTCAGCGTCATTTTTGGCAACTTTGATGTCCATATCATAACGTGTCTCATCCACAACATCGATCTTGCGATGTAAGTCTTTGCAAAGGTCCTGTAAAGAAAAAAGAAAGCAATTAAAATGATGTGACATAGTAAAGAGTGAATTAGTATTTTTCAATGTGGCAGTACCTGGAGCTCCTGGACTGATAGACCTGACAGCTTCAGTGGAGGAAAGGACTCATTCACATATTTTTCTTTCTCAAGTTTTTTCTCCTCTTTTTCAACCACCAGCAAAGAGGCTGCCTTCTTCAGCAGCTTGGACTGAAAAATAGGAAAACCTCAATAGGACCCCCAGGGTTTATTAAAAAAAAAAAGAAAAAGAAAAAGCTTATATCATTTAACCGTTAACCTTACCTTCAATTGCAGTCGGCGTGTAGCTGAATACTTCGATTTTTTCTGTGACAAAGTATAAAGCACATTAATATAGTTAAGGGTGCTATTGAAGAAGGTTTTAAATGTTATGTCAAATGTATTAAATATGAATTTTGGTTATTGATTAGAATCATGGCATTTTGACTCACCGGTCTTCATCAACATGTAACATGACAAACAGACCAAAATGAAACCCAATATATATATATATTCTTACATTTAGGAAACCATAAGAAATAATGTAAAATGCCTTTTAAAAAATGTAGGTGAAAATACACATTGTAAAAATGAGACAAACACTCACCCCTCAGACATGGTTGCAGCTTATAGCACCTTAGGAAAAGAAAGACAGCATATTTAATATAATATAAGTTTTGAATTCATTATATGTAATAACATCCTGAACCAGACAGCCTTTGACAAATGGCAACCTGTCTGAAAAATCTTTATTATTTTAATGTGAAATGTTCTTTTACAGGATCATTGTTTGGTACATCTGATTACAAGTTGAATATTGATAACTGGCACCAGGTTGGGTTTTTTTCCTGACATTTTATGGACAAATGCAATGCATCTATTCAATGAAAGAATAATGTGCATGCTAACTTATAAAACAGCTGTTGCTTGCAGCACCAGTATTTAAGTTAATACAACTGAATAATTCATATAGTTGATTGTTTGATAGAGTTATTCAATCTAATTGCCATCAGGAACCTTCAGTTCTCTTCTCAGACTATTTGTCCTGTCGTTACAATGGGCTGACAGCACACAGCTATATTTGACAGCATTGCTCCCATTCTTCTGTGTGTGCCAGGAGCCTTGATGATACCAGAGAGAGTACAAATGTTTGGTGACCAAAAGTGGAAGAACACCAAACCTTTCAAGACTCTTAGAGCAACTGAATAGATTACAAAAATGTTCTCAACCCAGGTCTTATAGTATTCATATTGAAGACTGTTTTAAATCTTTCAAGGTGGAGAATTTATGAACTGAACTGTCTCTCACAAATTAAGTTCCATATTAGGAAGAAAATGGATTGGTCCTAAGTAAATTTGCCACATTATCTGTATCTTATCATCTTGTTTGTCTTTTCCCACTGTCGTATGTGGCAGCAGCTGGCATAAGTTTCCTTTTTTTTTGTTATAACCTTTATATGTTGATAAACAGGCGAAGGTGTGAGGGCAAAGTTAAAGCAGATCACTGCTTTTGACATTATCATCCACTTTAGATAAAGCCAGCCTGACAGGGGGTGAAGCCAGGGTAAACAGCAAATCAACAGACGATTATAATAAGCCTGCAGACTTGCTCCTCTACTTGTAGATTGCCAGTTCATACATCACTGCCAACACCAATCAAATCAGTCGCCAATACTTAGTTTGTCAGTCTAATCCTCAACTTACATTTCCTCACTTATAGGATCTAGACTTCTATGAGAAATTTGAGGTGTAGAGAAAGTCAGACTGCTATGTTCAGAAAGTTGCATAAAGACCTTGACAAAAGTAACGACTTGGCTGGGACTCCCATACATAAATACCAGCGCAGTATCTGTGTCAGGGGCATGCAGATATGCATGCAGTCTTCATTACTAAATTAAAGCCAGACTTGACTTGACCCAGACAAATACTATAGATCCCTGCTTAAATGCCTGGGCTGTTGTCACAGTAGGCGAGAAGGGGCTACTCTTGATTTCTTTATCTTGCAAGGTCAGGTTAAACCTTCCCATTCAAAACCCTTAATACAGCTTATTGACTTTTATTTTCTTCCTGTAAATGTTAGCTTGATTATTGTATTAAACTTACCTTGAAGGTGTAAGGAAATCAGACAGGGCAGTAGTTCAGCAGTTGATCAGGTAAAGGAAAAGCACTTTATGGTTATTAGTGAAAGATCTATGTTTTCAAAGCATCGTGTGATTGGCTCGTTAAAATAGACCCCCTGTCCACCTGACAGTAGCTGCATCATAATGGACAATGCCTTTTTGATTTGCCCTCAACCCGTGACCCATTTATTTCATGTGATTGTATTGCACAAGGGCACACCTCACGCGTCCCTCACCTAACTGACAGCTGAGCCGCCCTCTTTGCAGATTCCATGAACACAGAGCACGTGTGCTTTTTAAATTTGTGCCATGGCGTGTTCTGGCAGAGGATAACATCAAAGTACAATTGTTTTAAAGGGGCTTTTTCATGTTAATGGAAATTTTCTTCTTATTTTTGTTCTCTCCAAAGTCAGTAGGAGGCATTGTACTGAAAATGTACTGACATAGTCTGGACCAAAGATGGTGACAAACAAACTGACATTGCCATCCCTAGATTATGGGCTAAAACATTAACTGTATTGTTGTACTGTGCAGTTTTTATGCCACCAACCTTTGAAAATCAGGTAAAACTTTTTTTCATCCTTATACAGTGTAATTTGCACTTTCTAATGCTATACATAGATTTAAAGCATGGTTACTATTAAAATGAACTGTAATATGGTGCTAGGCATGATCTAGTTTGATGAATGTCTGTTAACAAATTTACCAAGAGGTACAATGTCCCTTCTAAAGTAAATGACATAAAATCAGTTAAGAAAAGCTAAAGTCTAGGATATAACATAACACTGTCCATAAGTGTATAAAAAAAAGTTAAAAACTTTTTCTCTTTTTTTCCCTTAAATGCAAATGTTGGTTTGGGATTTTTAAAAAGTACTAACAATTCTACCATCAAAATGCTGACTGTAGCAAATGTCCCATCCCAATCAAAGACAGTTGTACTAATTGAAGTATATTTTTACAATTGGATCAAAATGCCACCTTGTCATAATTGCCATGACACCACTCTCACGCACAGGGAGAGTTCAGATTTAACCCCTGTAGTCTATTCTGGTCAGATTTCAATGGCACTGTCTGTTTGTTTCAGTGTTAAACTGATCCATTTGAGCTCAGTGTGCCTTCGTAGACAGTCACTGAGACAATGCAACAGCAGGTATTAACACATAGCCATGACTACATTTCTATTCTATAGAATGTAATCCCCGGTAACCCGGGAGTGAATAGCTGGAGTTTTAGTTGATGAAATGCTGAAAGCTTTATTGGCTTTCAGTGTTGATCCTCTGACCTCAGATGTTCACTATTTCTATATTCAGACCTTATTGCCTGGACTTACTCTCAATGTAAAAACATATTTTATGAACCATTTTGGTTGGCCTTTGTGCTGAACTTGCAATCTTGTCATTCAGATGTCCCACCCACGCATTCCTTTAACTCTCATAACAGAATAAATCTTCTTCAACAACATCTCCCTGTTATACTGCTTTTAGCCTCCAAACTGTAGTGTATCCTGTGTAAATGGGATGTTTCCTCATTATATATTTGTCAAATACTGCCTCCCAGTGACTGTATGATGTTAAAAGATGGTTTGCTTCAATCTACAGAACACATGCACGCTACTGTAATTAAAAGCTTAATCTCTACTTGTTAAACAAATAATGATGACTGTAGAGTCATTATTCACCCTGTTCGTGAGTGAAAGCTGCAAACCACTTTTGAGAAGCACTTCCTGCCTGTGTATTCAGATGTCTGATAAAAATCAAAAAATAGCACGCTTTAGACATAAGCGTCTGCTAAATGACTGTAGAATCATACTGCAGTGAGCCTTCTTTGTGTATTGAACTAACTTTTCAAACCAAGCTGATAATTTCAGTTTTTCCTTTGTTGCTCAAATTTTTTAACCTTTTTTTCACAAGTGCTGTAAAGCTGCATGAACAATATCATAATGACCCATTTTTCTTTTATATATTTTTGTTTTTCTGCTGGATTTACAGTACTGTCTTGCCTGAGGATTCTGAACGAGCATCAGAACTGCAGCCAAATGGTGAGTCTACTTTTGAAAAGTCACTGAAATTTGACAGAAATTTATGACCTCACTGTGGTAACCTTTTTATGTTGTGTTTTTTCTAGGGTCTTGATAATTGCAAAATAGGTAAGCGCCTTATATGTCAGTTTTCATTGAACTTTCACATGTCATATGTTTCTTTTTGTTGTAACAATTTGATTCTGCCAAGTAACTATTGAAGTTTCCTGATGCCTTAAATGTAGTAAAGCAAGAGGCAGAACATTTTATTTAAGGAATGAAATTAAGTACTAAATGATTAAACAGTGGTAGTAACCTCAAAATTACACTTAAGTTTGGTTTTTGAGTAACATTGTACATTACATTCCACCACTGCAGATAAGTACACATTTCTGAAATGTTTATGACAAATTGTGATATGGACTCTGTAAATGACAGGTAACTGCTCAGATAACGAAAAGGTTGACCACATAAATGCTCCGACTAGTCCTTTGTGGGATCGTGAGCATGGGGAAATAAGTGTGGACGAAAGTAAGCTTGTTCCTGTCATGAAAGTGGCTTGGAAAATACAAGGTGACGGTGAGTAATCCTAAAATCTGCAGCTCTGTTACGACAAAAAATAAAGAAAAAAATTCTTTCCTTAAGTAAGTGCAGAATTAGTAATTAAAGCACATGTAGCCAGTATTTGGTTATTACATATGTCTTAAGATCATGAATAAAGATAAGGGAATCGGATTGAACAGTTTTATCATATGCAGATTCTTTTCTGTTTACAGGATCTTTTCTTGCCCTCCGTGGATCAGAGATAAATATTGTGGATGAAAATGGAAATGAAACTTTATGTGTGCAGTTTTCTTACAAACTTAAGGGATTCAAAAAAATTGATATGACAGACTATAAGAAAGACAGAAGGGTAAGAGTAACAAGTTTTTAAAAAAATGTTTTGCTTTGCTCCATTGACTTAATTGTTTCATTTTTCTTAGCTCATTACATTAATGACATATGGTTTTCTCACCTGTTGCCTTTTAACAAGTTGCATATTTCAAATTTTACAATATTATGCATTATATTATCATTATATGTGGGGAGCTTTGTGGATGGTCGCAGACTATCTTCTGGACAGGAAGACAACAGACAGTCAGAGCACTGCTATTTCCTGTCTGTAATCCATTCATTTGAGTTTCAGTCAGCAGCTCTCCAGCATACAAAGAAGGCAAAGAACTTGACCTCATTCTTTTTTGAAACTGCCACACATGGCGAAATGCTCACACCTCTTCTCTGACCACTTCCTAATTTGCTTCACTGTGTCCTCTTGGAACAACCTTCTGCTCCACAACCATGACTGTTGAACCACCAACATTTATAACCTGCTCCCACATTTCCACCATGGTTTCTTTCTATATGACCTTTTAGCACTGTTAGTGAGCTTAATGATTCCTTAGAACATATTTGCTCTACATTGAGCTTAGCACGTGCCCTGTCTTTACCAAACTTGTTTTGCCTTAACCTGCCTCAGTGATGGCCAACCAATGATCATGAATACCATCTTTATGAGGGCAGATCATTCAAAACTTACTTCTTCATTTCTCTCCTTAATCAAGGCTGCAAGAAACTTGGATGTCATGACTGATGACCAATTATTACTTTTTTTTATCTGTTGCTAAAAAGAAGAAAAGAAAATCCTTTGAATGTCTTGAGTTGGCTGCAGCATGTTTGATGTTCAACCAGCCACAAAGAGCAAGTCACTCCATTATTTATTCACATCCAAGACCACCTGAATCAAATTCAAGTCACCAATGCTTGCCTTCTGGCTGTCGTCTTGGTCTATTACTGGGTATTTAAACTGACACCAATGAGTTCCTCTCAGAAACATCATCTGGGTCATCCCAATGCACAAACCAGTCCCAGTTCATATGGCTGTCTGGGGGAATGAGATGCCAAAACTATGTCAGATTTGGGACATTCAAGAAAATTTTGAAGACTTATTTCTTCTAAGATCACCGCCTCCTATCTGCTTTAACACCCTAACATGCTTATCTCACTTTACCTGCTTTACCTGTACTCTATTTGAATAGAGTTAGCATTCAATGCTTACACCAGGATTTGTTGCTCCACTTAGGCTTCACCTGCAATCACTTTAGATACAAGTCTTTGCAAATTAAGTGTACACAATGTGAACATTGCGGTGCTAATCCATGTACACATGGTGTAAACTGATCAGACATCAACATATATTTATATGTTGATGTTATATGTTTATATATATATATATATATATATATTCAGTCGTGCACAAAATTATTCATACCCTTCCATTAAATAAAAGACAAAATTCTTAATAGTAATTCAAATAACTGAAAACTGAAAAAAGTAATAATAAATTTTAATTTGCTAAATTATAATTTAATTAAATAGGACATTGTTTGTTCATTTAATTGAGCTGAAAAAATAATAAAAAACAAACAAACAATACGGTCCTGGACCAATGAGAGCACTTTGCTGATGA
>JBBBVU010000010.1:18341660-18359040 GCA_037177055.1 Atherinosoma microstoma
ATATCAACACTACCATGCCTATTTTAGCTGTCTTACTGTGCTAAAAAGCAAAGACAAGTTGAACGACCTCTTTTTTTTTTTTTGCACTTGTGATTAGTTACTGACACATAGCATATTCACTTTGCCTGAGGCAGATACTCTTCAGAAGTACAGTACAAAGATCAGTTCCAAACAAAATTACAAACAGTTCTCTTAAATAACCAGCCACCAATAACATAAGAGCTTGGAAGAAAAATCTTTGCATGGAAAATCTTTTTTTTCTCCTTAAACATTTATCAAAGGCTCACTTCAGCTTCAGATGACATGTTGTGGTAACAAGACAACAGCAGTAGTCTTGTACTAGCACCACAAAGGATGGCCATTGCACCAACAGAAACAGCTATGACATTCAAGTAGCACTGCAGTGTTTTTTTTATATATAGTTATATACAGGATCTTGTCAGGAGAGTGCTAAATGATAAAAAAAAAAAAAGCATATAGTTCGGTACAAAACTTATTATCATTTGGATGAATTCATCCCAGTACTGAGTGTAGATTAATGTACAGTAGCTGGAGATTTTCAAGTAGTCGTTACATTTTGTCCCAACCTATCTGCAGTTCTCCTGCAATATGCTGAGAACATATTTATGAAAATGTGCAAGCACAGTGAAAAAAAAAAAAAAAATCTTGCAGGTATGAAAAAGTCCAAGCAAACACAATGAAGCTATTGTGCAAAAAGATGGGCTGCATTTTAGTGTGCATGATAATGCCCCTATCTGCAATATGACAGATTATATGACTAGAGATCCAATTCTCTGTTGCAATCCACACAGATGTGCTTAAACACATTCGGGTGTTTCCCTGTGACACAGCTGTAACTTGACATGGCACTGTTTCAGTCAGGCAGAGTCAAGTCATCTCTGCAAACTCTTTACAAATTAATGTCCTGATTGTGCGCAGCTTTACGTGAAAAAAAGGAGCAGGACTGTGGTACACTACTTGCCCTACATGTAAGTGCTTGTGTAAAGGCTATGCTTTGGGACTCTCACATTCAATATTGCATGACTGCAGTTTTACACTTAAGGTTCTATTTTGCATTATGGGATAGGAAGCCCTGCATTGAAGCTTGCAGCTCTGCAGCAAGTTTGCAATGACCTCGCTGAGGTAGAGACCCTGAAAGGATGCATGGTGCACAACAAAAAACAACAGGCATGAACAAAATCGTGAAAACCCGATATTCCCTTTTAAGTTGGAATGGTAAACATGCAGAGTACATTACATTGCTGCCTAAGGGCATAATTAAGTGCATGACAGCATGAAAACTTGGTTGTGCATGACAGCATGGAGCATCTTTTTTTCTTTTTTTTTCTTCTTTTTTGACCATAGTCACCTGCTGTTTGAACTTAACTCATCTGGTATCACTAAGATCAAAGCCAACACTGCTTCATCACTAAGGCCAGCTCCACTCAACCACACGCATATACCATCGTACACTGAGGCACTTTCACTGGTCCTGTTGGTGGAAGGGAAAAAGGCACTGGCAACTAATGTCAGAATAATTCTCACAAATATGAAATTTGTACTGATCCTTTTCATTGGATTTGAAACTAATACATACTAAAATCAGAGGTGGAGATGGAAGCATGACTAACATTATGTTAACTTTTCTTGTTCAAAGAAGGTCCATGCACTGCACTATTGACTAATACTGTAACTGGTGCTTATCATGATTATATGCATTTTTGATATTATTTATTCAGTTTCTTTGCCTACTTTTAAACGAGAAACTCTGCATCCTCATGGTGGCATTGGATATATTTGATCACAATTCAGAAACACCCAGATTTTTGATTTCTTCAGTTTCCCTGATGATAGGGATACTGCAGAGTGCTTGAATTGCAACAAGCTGTATACTCACGTCATGCATTAAATATACCGGGATACAAAAGTACCTTAGTCGATAGGCCATAATGCAGGTTACTTTTTTCATGCTATGATCTCATTTATGTACTGTTCCCTTAAGATTTAACATTCAATTTCTATGCTTCTAAATGATTAGCATTTCTAATTAAAAACTCATCCAGTGCACTCAGTATGAAAACATATGAGAAGGAGGGAAATGGAGGCAGATATCCAAAAGGACATCCTTTCCAGTACGTGACATATGTCTCATGCATGCCAGTATCAAAATGGAAAGTCTCTAAATCATGCTCGTGTGAAGCTCACTTTTATCATTGTGCTGTGTTGCATCTAAAGGGCATGGCATTGAATCACTTGGTGATAACACAATTACAGCAACTGCTGGAAAACAGCAGCATTGCAGATGTCCGTGAAGCAAGCAGATCGCCATCTGTTTACATCCAAACAAGAGAGATCAGTCTTCCTCCTATAAGGTGCTTTGCTGAGTAGTAGATCCTTTACAGGGACGAGAGGAGAGAGGAGGGGAGAAGGTAGAAGGGGGGAGGTGGTGGTCTAACTTCTTGGCTGTTACTACCACTTGGCTGCAGAGGCTTGCAAGTCTGCAGTCATTTCTGGTGCACTGTGCAACTTGCTTAAATGTTATCTGTACTCCATGCATAAAATCTTAATCATCACGCTGTCGTCTGATAAGACAGGGTGTGCTCTGCATCCTCCAGGGAGCTGTGTATATGTGTAATAATGGATGTTTTTTCTTTGATATAACTATATATTTGTAGGATCAGTAGAATTAATTATTCTATCTACATGGCATATACTTTAACAGCTTTGTTTTTTTTCTGTTTCCTTTCCGTATAACTGAGCATAGTTGTAGGTCTAATGTCTTAGAGTGCTTTGGGGAGATAAATGAAGCATTCCTAACTTATGGTCTACTCCACATATGACAGTCCAACAGAGATCTTAAAGTTCCTTAGTGGCGTCTAAACATCTGTAAGCAGCTTGCTTTTATTTACACAGTTTTGATTGGCTATAGTGCAATTGCCAGTTCTAAGGTTTGCCTCCCTAAAATTGTCAATGCTATTGTTGATATCCCCGTCGATCTCCATGTACTCTGACTTGCTGACAGTAGATGAGCTGCGGCGGCTGGAGTTGGTTTCAGAGGGGATGTTGGGATTGCTGACGTTGAGCAGCTGGGCCTGCTCCTCTCCCTCGGTCTCTCTGTGGTAGAAGTAGTTGAAGTTGGACACGATCACAGGCACTGGGAGAGCAATTGTCAACACTCCAGCTATGGCACACAACGATCCAACAATCTTCCCCCCAATAGTGACGGGGACCATGTCCCCATAGCCCACAGTTGTCATGGATACAACAGCCCACCAGAATGCATCTGGGATGCTGCCAAAGTAGGAACCTTGCTCTTCCGCCTCAGCAAAGTAGACAGCACTGGAGAACAAGATGACTCCAATGAACAGGAAGAAGATCAGCAATCCCAGCTCTCTCATGCTGGCCTTGAGGGTCTGCCCTAGAATCTGAAGTCCTTTGGAGTGTCGTGACAGCTTAAAGATCCGAAACACTCTGACCAGACGGATCACCCTGAGTATGGCCAGAGATGTTGCTTGCTCCCCTACCCCCTCCTTTTCTGGGTCTTCAGCCAGCTCGGTGCCGAGTGTGATGAAATAAGGGATAATAGCAACAATGTCGATCATGTTCATCATGTTCTTGAAGAAGGCCGGTTTGCTTGGGCATGCCATAAAGCGTACTATTAACTCAAAAGAGAACCAGATTATACAGAGAGTCTCAATGACAAAGAAGGGGTCAGTGAGGATATTTGGTTTGTAATAAATAGTAATGTTCCCCACTCTCTGGAAACGACCCGCTGGGTCCTCTTTCAGCTGTGGTAAAGTCTCTAAACAAAATATGACTATTGAAATCAGGATTACCATCACAGACACGATGGCAATCCCTCTGGCGGTGCCTGAGCTTTCTGGGTGCTCAAAGAGGAGCCAGATCTGACGCTGGAACTCCTTCTCAGGTAAAGGACGCTCTTCCTCCCTGATGAAACCCTCATCCTCACGGAACCTCTCCATCGCATCCACTCCCAGCTCATAAAATTTGATTTCTTCCGAGAACATATCCAAGGGGACATTCACTGGCCTTCTCAGTCGCCCCCCAGACTGGTAATAATACAGAATGGCATCAAAGCTGGGACGATTTCTGTCAAAAAAGTACTCGTTTCTCAGGGGGTCAAAGTACCGCATCCTCTTTTTGGGGTTGCCCAGCAATGTCTCCGGAAACTGAGAGAGAGTTTTTAACTGCGTCTCAAACCGAAGGCCGGCTATGTTGATGACCACCCTCTCGCAGCATTCATGGTCATTGTGATCTGGGGGGTAGGTGTCCTGAGGGTGGCCCGGGACGGCCGAGGTCTCATCCATGTTATCCCCTGCTACTACAGTCATTTTGGATTGGGAAAAGGAGGAGGATGTGAAAGAAGAGGAGTAGGAAATATATTGGGGTGTTGGTTAAGCAGACTGAGCAGGCATTCAGGATTGGGAGAAATTTTCCACTCCTCAGCTTCCCACACCCCTTAGATCTTTGGAGGCGTCCCCAGTTGCAAGGGGGGTGGTTGGCTGCTCTGCCTCAGTGCGGCTCCACTGCGGCTCTCGCTGACTTGACCATTGCTGCTCTCCAGTGCATCTGCAGCAGTTGCTGCTGC
Source organism: Atherinosoma microstoma (assembly GCA_037177055.1). Classification (NCBI taxonomy): domain Eukaryota; kingdom Metazoa; phylum Chordata; class Actinopteri; order Atheriniformes; family Atherinidae; genus Atherinosoma; species Atherinosoma microstoma. Next base: position 18,346,270 of record JBBBVU010000010.1, read on the forward strand.
TGCTTCTGTCACCCAAAGAAAGAGGGAGGGAGGGAGGGAATAATGGAATCAAACAGCCAAGATATTTGCTGGCTCAGCATTTTTCTGTAGTTTGCTCATTTATCTATTCACATATCAAGAGCTGCAATTAGTGCAACCATCCATTATGGAGGTAACAATATCTAATTAAAGAAGGATTAATCATCATATTTGCTTTTGTACAAACACTTAATATCTTTCTAGTATTCATGAGTGAGTTTTTCATGACAGTGCTGTTTTTTTCTTCATTAAAAAAAAAATCCCAAGTCTTAACTCTGATGGCATTTTCATAATGTCACATCATGTTTTTGTGGGAATGTTTGCCTTAGTTGATCAGATTAGTTATTTGGTTCTATGTCTTAAAGGAGCATGGTAACATATATCCTAAGCCACTCTCACCAGCCTGAGTTGTAATGTGACGCATAGCAATTTATGCTGGTATTGTTTCAAATTTGTTTCTTCATGCATGTCATAGGCCTAGAGACTGTTTCTAAATCCATAGACAAAACTAGAAAAGCACGGCAGCTTTTAGTAGCCTATAGTACCTTTACATCGAAAGAAGCTCTCGGTCAAAATAAATCATCTGAGAGATAACTGTTGTATAAGTCAGCAGTTTCGGGGACTTACCGTGGCTTGATCTTAAGAGGACTTGAATGCGACTTAGCCTCGAGTAAAATCATCCAACAGCGGGGCACCGGTGGGTGTCAGGTGGAAACTTTACGTTGCACCTACCAAATAAAGAGCCTAGAGCTTTACTGTGCGCATAGCCATCTAAGCTGCGCTGCAAAATGAGATAATTCAAAATGAAAATCTGATGAATCAAATGAGGAGAGCCTGAGAAGGAAAAGGAGCGAAAAGAGGGAACTGCCAAGCTGCAGAGTTGGTGGTTGCTTGCGCGGCGGCACGGTGGTGAGAGGAGCTTGAAGTATATACCGCAGGAGAAAATCTTGCGCTGCAATTCGGGGGGGAAATACATTAAGGGGCAATAAGCGAGCCCTTGACATTTCCAGACATCACTGCATCAGCAGAAATCTGCTGCTTTTTGCCACTAGACAAGATGACGGACAGAATGTGTTTCAGAGCAGGATGCTGAGCACGATTTGAAAAAATAAAAGATTTTTTAAAAATCAAAAAGGTTAGCTGAGGAATAGATAAGTGTAGCAGCGACGTCCGAAGAGTTTCTCAACAATGTCAAGCATGTTTTGCTGTGCATTTTACATGCAAGTGCAGGGGAGGCGAAGGAAAAGAGAGGAGGGGAGAGGGAGGGCAGCAGCAGGAGGAGGAGGAGTTGGAGGGTTTCGACGCAATGCAGACCGGCTCTACTAAAGGACGCCGCCAGAAGTTCTTCATACACCACAAAAACAAGAGCTCTCCTGTGCCAGCACTGGCGCAATCATTCTGCAAATATAGAAACCCCCCTAAAGCAGCACTGTGTAGCATCTTAGATAATCTGTAACTTGATCAATCAGCCTTGCATCAATTGTTGATAGATTAAAACATCACCTTTTCATTCAGCCACTCCTTGATTTAAGGGCTTTCAGGCGTTAGTTTGACGTGAGATGCACAACTGCAGATCTCGGCGTAAGTTACATCAAATCGTAACTAGGAATTTTCAACATCTTTTTTTTTTTCAGGTGAGAAACTGAAAAAGGATAAAGTCAAAACTGTATGTGTTAAAAGCATTGATAGTTGTGAAGCAGCACATTATATTAGCTTGAATCTTGGCTGTAGGTCTCAGGATCTCCTCCTTTATCATACCGGTTAGACCAAAATAGCTTCGTAGTGTAAAGCTGTTGTTGCTTTTGGTCCCAGAAGCTCAGCACATGGGGAAAAACTCTGGACATTTTGCCAAACGTTGTGCAGAGGATTACTTTCAGCACCACGGACAGCGCAGATAATTAATTCCCCTCGGAAAACTGCAAATTCCCAAAATAAACACAAGGACATACTCAAATCAATTCCATATAGTGAATATCACAAGAAACAATACGCTTTTAACAATTGTCTCTTACTTATAGACGTTGGTTGGTGCTTGTTTACAAGGGTCCATAAAATAGAAAGGAGTTGACCTTGCTGACTCAAAACTTCCAGTTTCAACCCATGTAACGCACAAGCAGCTTATCAGACGTCTGAGTAATTTTCTAATATGTGCCAACCAAATAAATACCCTTCATTTATCACTGTGACATTCTATTAAGTTAATTGGTTTTGTAGGAAGTGAGGCAAACGGCTTCTGTACCTTTGTTTCCAGTATTGCAACAGAGGTGATAAAGTGTACTGAACTTATTTATAAGAGGGAATTCACTCTGTTTATTTCTATATTTTATTTTTTAACAAAATGTTTGTTCTCTGAATCTGATCTCCTTGATGAAATAATTAAAATAACGAATGGCAGTTTTTCTTATTCATATTCGTTTATGAACAAATGGAATAAGTTCACATGAATGTTTAAATTAGAAAAAATAAATATTTATTACATTTAAAATTCACAGTGAATACACGTCATGCTCACTAGCATGGGCATGGTTACAGTGGGCTGCAATGCAATCTGGATATTTGTAACAACAAAAAGGTTACAATTTCAACTTTGCATTTGAAGCTGGATGAGAGAGGGAAGAGGGATTTACAAAATTTCAATATATACAACAGGCTTTTTTATGCACATTCATTTACAAAGTCTAAACAAAAGAATGTTTTTGTTATTTTCTACGGATACAATGTTCATTGCCTTCTCCATGAGTGTCCACCGTGAAGTCTCTGTAGGTAAAACACTGGCAATGCAAGAGTAATCCGTAAATCATCCAATATATTGGAGAAGATGAGTATGCCACCCGTGCACCTTGTGACTGAGGGGACGACAAGCTTCACCTAATCGTCTGCCACCTGTAAGTAAGGAGAAAATAAAACCCACCGTGTTAACACCGGGAGTTGATCGGGCTTAGTAAACCCATGCAAGCATCCGGCCACATAGGGAGCGTGATAACTGGAGCTTGTGCTAAATCAGTTAAGGCCAACTATAACAGTGCGAAGATGCTCAAGCATAAGTGTTAATACTGTCTGCAGAGGGATTAATCATCCACACAGTGGCGCTCAGAGCTCACTTTTCCCCCCCAGCTCTGATTAGATTCCCATGGAAGCACACTACAGACTTTCTAGAAAAATAGAGACATGTTTTATTCTCTGTTGAATTATAAATGTCTTTATTTAACAACTCTGAAGCAATAAAAAGATATTCAACTTTTTATTTGGATATACTGCTTCCGTATTGAAAGGAAGTGTTTTTTAAAATTGTAATAACACTTGACAATTTGTTTCATGACTTCATAATTATGTATTGTTGCTTACAACACGTAGCTATATCATTGTGCTCCACTTGTAGGCTATTTAAGATAAGGCGGAGCTTTGAGCCTCTCCTGAGGCATTCAGTGTCAATTTAAAGTCGTAGGACAGATTAGTTGTAACTTGGAAAAGTAGGAGAATCTGTTTCTTACAAACGGCCTTCATCAGTTAATTGTTTAAGTTCACAATACTGTTGCATTACATTACAACGAAAATTCATATGAAGTCGACATCTTCACCGTGAACACTTCTGTTAAGGCACATCTGTGGGTAAAGAATCAATTTTCCGTGACAAAAGTAGCAACTTTTCACATTCTGTCTTAGAATTGTGTTCAAGTTTCCGCTGGGACTGGGAATTGTCACCAAAATATTGGAAGATGCAACGGGGTGGTTGTGCACGACACTGACTCACAGACGCACTTAGCCTGTATGACCCCTATAAATCCAAGCTGTAATTTGACATATTGTCTTGAAAACAGGTTGTGCATTGCGGGCGCTTTAACGCGCAGCTGAAGTCTCTGGTCTCTCTTGATCAGAGATTTGAGACGAAAAAAGTAGACAAAGCGATGTCATTGAGCGACTTTGTCTTAAAGAGGAAGATCCTTTTCCAGGCGTAAACAAAGAAAAACTTACCGTTATATCACCTGATTAAGTTGAGTTAATTAGCTAAATTTAGCAGAACATCTAAAGAATATAGTTATGTCTAAATATCTCAAGACAAGAAAACATCCCCTTTTTATCTTTGTTTTTAAAGAGAAGGTTATAACCTTAATTCAGCAAGCCTGCTGTGGCTTTATTTAACAATCCACAACTTCCATCCTTTGTCATATACCTCTAAGAATGATTCCCTCACTTTAAAAAAAATAATAATAACTTTTGTGGCATTTCCTCACATGTAGTCTCAAGGAAGACGCCGACACCACACCTTGAATCTGTGCCCTGACTCTAACCATTTCACGTGTGATTTAATGCCATAGAAAGACACGCCTGATATCTAACACCGTAAAATGACACGCGAAAAGCTTAAAATGTATAGACATGACATGCGCAATGTGCCAGAGATGGTGTACTATAATTAAGCACTGCGGTGATGTCATGTAGTTCTATCAATAGCCTCTGTGTGAAAATGTGCCAAGTGTCATAGCGCATATTTAAGGTAAGCTTTTTGGTTTGGGGGATATTGTGACTCTCCAGTTGTTGGAATCAGTGGAGACTGCATGTACAAAATACCTAGAACGTCTAACAAGAATAAACCTGCACTGTAGGCCGTGTCCACAAACACACAACTCACCAGAAAGAAAATCGTCCTCTTTACACCTCTGTCAGTTTCCCAGAGTATGTCTCTGGCTCATTCACGCGAATATGCGTCAGAGCTTCCAATTCGTTGCTTCCCTGATAGGACTCAGATTTGGAGAGCGACTGGCTACTTTTGATGGAGTCACTGTCACCTAATGAGGGCTGTGATTCCTGCTGCCCGCAAGTCACGTGGACGTAAGGAACATTTTCCTCCTCTTCGTTCTCTCTGTGGTAGAAATAATTGAAATTGGACACTATTACAGGAACAGGTAGAGCTATGGTCAGCACTCCGGCGATTGCGCACAATGATCCGACAAATTTACCCCAAATGGTGGAGGGACACATGTCTCCATAGCCAACTGTAGTCATTGTCACCACAGCCCACCAAAAAGCATCAGGTATACTTGAAAAATTAGAGTCGGGATCTTCTGCTTCAGCAAAATAAACTGAACTGGAAAATAAAACGACTCCAATTATCAGGAAAAATATTAGCAATCCCAGCTCCCTGAGGCTTGCCTTAAGTGTTTGGCCAAGAATCTGGAGACCCTTGGAGTGTCTGGAGAGTTTAAAAATCCTAAAAACGCGCACCAGACGGATGACCCTTAGTATGGCCAAAGAAGCAGCCTGCTGGCTGCTGCCCTGATTCTCTGCCAGATCGAGTCCCAGGGTGATGAAATATGGTGCTATGGCCACAACATCGATCAGGTTCATCATGTTTTTAAAGAATGCTGCCTTACTGGGACAGGACAGAAATCTCAAGGAGAATTCAAAGGAGAACCACACAATGCAAAGTGTCTCCACCATGAAAAACGGATCTGTGAAGGGATTGTGGTCTTTGCCGTGAGAACTTCCATTGGCGTGACTGTCGATCTCTGGGGGGAGGTCTCTGAACTCGGGTAAAGTCTCTAAGCAGAATATAACAATGGATATCAAAATGACCATCACTGACACAATGGCTATTATCCGTGCGGGTCCTGAGCTCTCCGGGTATTCAAAGAGGAGCCACAGCTGACGGTGGAACTCGTTAGTGGGCAGCGGGCTCTCCTCCTCTTTTGCCAAACCCTCGTCGTCTTTGTAAAGCTGTATGGCCTCTTCTTCAAGTTCATAAAACTTGATTTCTTCCAGGAAAATATCAACAGGTACGTTCACAGGCCTCCTGAGCCTCCCCCCTGATTGGTAATAATAAAGGATGGCATCAAAGCTCGGTCTATTCCTGTCAAAGAAATATTCATTTCTCAGAGGGTCAAAGAAACGCATCCTTTTGCGCGGGTCTCCTAAAAGCGTGGTTGGAAAGCGCGAGAGGGTCTTCAACTGCGTCTCGAAACGCAGGCCTGAGATGTTGATGACCACCCTCTCGCTGCATTCCTGGTCCGATGATTCCAAGTCAGCAGCATCTTGCAACAAAGGAGTGATCACCACAGTCTCTTCGTGATTGTCATGAGACACCACAGTCATCTTTTTACCCCTCTGAGGGTAAATCCGTCACTCACCTCCTTGGTGCCTTCCTCTTGCCCTTATTCCCGTCCGTCCTTCTAACTCTCTCTCTCATGCAGCCCCCCCTTCTTCCTTAGATCAAGGCAATGTCCCTCTTTTGCTCCCCAACACTTGTAGTTGTTGATATTCAAAATCGTTGGGCTGTTATTTATTTACACCACCTCTTTTTTGTCAGATTAGTGCCTCTGAACTGCCAACTTTCAATAGTGTACACAGATCTCCACTTGCATAAGCTTTACTAACAGCTCCAGAAGGCTATCATATTCTCACCGTTTTAAACTCCAAAGCCCTCCCCGTGTTGGAAGACCAGATGACACTTGTTGCTGCTGCTGTTGCTGCCGTCCCTCTCATACTTCCTCACTTCAAAGCAATGGTGCAGACATTTCCAAACATGTAGCACCAATCATTTTTGATTAAGATAGATTAACAAATTCTGTTTCTTTAAAATCTTTTTTATCGAATCTGTATAGTCTTGTTTTCTGCAGAAGGGCCAGGTTTGTTTTCAAACCCAGTGTCCTCAGGAATGGAGTCCCTCACCCTTCAGGTCCTTCATTCATGAAATCATGGTTATTCTTGTCACAAGGGGAGCCTCCAGGACCCACACGTGTCTACTTTGGGTCACAGTCCCCCATGTTAGAAACTTGGACCACTAATGAACGTGACAAACAGAAATATCCCTGTTAAGCAGAGTCAAGTGTTCTTTTTTCTGCATCCAGGTATTAGATGTGTCTTGAAATACATAAGATTAAATAACCCAAATGCTCTGAAGTGCAGAGCCTTGTATAACCAGGGACCATCACAGACTCAGCCAGTGGAAACTGCTGGCTTGACTGACACCTGAGTAGCCAGAGGGGATAGCGCCTTCATGAAGCTGCGGCCAAAATAAACTTCATCGTTACTTGCACCTAAAGGTCTCAGTTGTAAAACTTTGAACACGGGCTGCTCCAGAAGTAGCCTGAGATGAACGAGGAGAGTGTTTTATCCAAAACACCTTCAAAGTTCACTGTCTTTCATAGTTTTATTCTTCATATTGAAGACTAAATGATGAAACAAATTTAGTGGCAGATGCTATGTGCACTGTAGCATTGTGACCTATTTATAGCTCGCATTTTCACTTTCACTGCTTTCATAAAGTCAGATGCTGCAGTTGTGAAATCAACAGCACAATAATAACACCACAGAGGTGTCAATCAGAGCAACTGAAACCAAACTGCACTGTAGCCTATAGATCTTAACTTTCCATCAACCTTTATATAACAAAGGATTCTTTATTTGCATTCATATTAAAAATCCCAGCCGGGGTAAGATTTTTCCAGCCTCTCCAATGCTGAACAAAGGCTAGGACTAAAGAGTCAAATATCAGCTTCATGACTTGGTACCACCTGCTGCTAATGTGTTAGCATAGCACATACGTAAAAAGTCTGTTTGGGTGAGGCAACAGGTCTTGACTGTATCCAAGGAAGCAAACAATAACAAACAAGCTAAGATTGTAACACATTACACTAATACTGTAGGTCATATCTGTCCGTCAAAGAGAATGCTGAAAGAATTTAAGACTCATCTTTCAGTCAGAATCCACAGTCACTTCCCCCTAATTGCTTTAATTGCTTTAATAAGAATACATTGGTCAATTTCTTAGTATATAAGAACAAAATCTCTTTTAAGAACATTTTTATTTGTCTCATTGGATTATTTAACAACAGTGTAGCGCATGTTTTGTCACTATGTTTACATTGGGTTCCATATAGATATACGGACAGTCTATGTAGATGGATACGCAGGGACACATGCCATAAAGCTGGCAGGGTACACGATTGCTGACAGTGAGGAACCTCCCTTCGTTATTAATGGCTAGACCTATGACGGCAGGAGACCCCCCTCAGTAACAAGATACTGTGAATTCCCTCACAGCAAGAGAACATCTGTTTTCTAATCCCTCTTAAATGAAATATTGCAGATAAAATCATGGGCTTTAATAGTCATTTACGCTATCATAACAGTCATATTTGAATTATTTTTGATTCTTATGATTAAGCCATAGGCTATATCAGTAAAAAATAAACTAAATTGATTTTTTCAGACAGTGTGACGTAAGAGTTGTGTTAATAAAATATTAACGTGATATAATCAAAATAAAAGTTAAATACAAATAATTCTTAATTCATAATCTCAGTTATTTGGGATAATTTTCAGGAAGGATATGATTTTATTTATGAGACTTTTGTTTCATCACACCTGATCCCCCAAAGCTTGTCTTTGTCTAAATATACACATGATGAGTTTCCTTCTTACCCATTACAGACGTGAGGTAATCACAGTAGCAACTTGTGTCAGCTACTCCCCTTGGCTTTCACCTCCTGCCGAACCCCGGGCCAAATGTTTGCACTGTGTGCATGTGTGTGTTTCTGTAAGTGTATATCTGGCATTGCCATTAGTAGGACTGGTGAGGACTGTGTCATGTTTTGTGTGTTTAAGATTGTGTTATAAATTGAAAGAGGAGTTTTTAGAGGGTGAACAATGCTGGTCACATTGTTTTAGTGCCAGCCACTCTGCTCAAAATGAAATAGGGGGACATAAGAGCCAGGGTGACGTATGCGCTATAAGTCTGGTAATTACACTCTCAGACACTGCACTGTGTTCATATACACAACGCTACAACTACCTGCAGAAAACTTATTATTTAAAGACCTCACATTAAGTCTATATTCTCAAGACTTTGAGAACTGAAGGCCGTGAAACATGAAAATAAAACCTAACTTGAGGCTCTGAAACTACTTGTTTATCTGTGTCTGGAGAAAACAACACCAATCTGGACTCTGGCTTTATCCCTGGGAGGCTTTGCAGTGTAGAACTTGGTTAAAAGTGATTGCTTTCAAGTAAAAAAAAAAAACTTATGGGATTTGAAAAATCATTGCACTTCAGTTTTGTAATAGTTTTACACAGCTGACCAACTTTTTAAGATACAGGAATGTTTTGGTGTTTAATTGACTTCCACTGACTGTGAAATCTTTATCAGAATCAAATTCAGAAATACTTCATCCCGAAGGGAAAGTGAGGCATTACAGTTCTTAAAACAGCAGAATATGGTGAAATACAGTTAGAAATGAATGGGAAATAGTCAAATAAAAGTGAAGGTAAGAAGTAGAATAAGATGCTGAATTAACTAAAATGTAATAATACAAAAAAAGACATTAACTATAAGTTACAATATTTACAGTATTTACAAAGAGATTCTGATTGAAATCTACTCTACAGTGGAGAGTTATGGGTTTGATGGCCCTAGGAAGGAAGGATATCCTGTGGTGTTCTGTGTTGCAGTGAGATGGAATCAGCCTATTGCTGACCATGCTGCTGAGGTTATCCAGCACGTTGTAGGGTGGGTGTGAAGGGCTGTCCAGCATCCTCCTCTCTGACACCATTGAGTTCAACTCAACACCCACGACATAACTGGCTTTACAGATAAGTCTGTTGAGTCCATCAGTGTCAGGCACCATCAGTCTGCTGCTTAAAAAAAAAAGCTCTGGTTAAAACAGACTCATAAAATGAGCATCATCTGGTAAATACTGAAGGACCTCAAATGCTTCAGAAAGTAGAGACAGTTCTTGCCCTTCCTGTACATAATCCTGTTTGCCAAGAGGTCGAGTTAACTGTCAATAAACTCCAGGTCCCAGGTATTAGTAATCTTGCACAGTGTCCACATTAACTTCCTTGATGGAAACCGGCCATTGAGCCCTTGACCTTCTCATGTCTGCAACCAGTTCTTTGGTTTTTGTCACTCTGAGCTGCAGATGATTCTGCAAGCATCCCATGACAGAGTTTCCCACCACCATGATGTATTCCTCTTCAGCATGCTCTGTGAGGCATCCAACTACTGCAGAGTGATCAGAAAACACCTGAAGGTGACAGGTCTCCGAGCAGTCACCTGAAGTCACGTGTATAGATGGTGAAGAGGAAGGGAGAGAGGACCGTTCAGTGTTGCTGACCACTAAGTCTGATAAACAGTGCTGCAGGTGCACATACTGTGGTCTGCCAGTCCGGTAGTCAACCACCTAGGACACAAGACATCAGTGCCATCTTCTCACCCAGTAGAGGGGGAGAAAGCTGTTCAATTCTAAAATTAAGAATTTCTCTGAGCTCACATGAAGGCAGAATTTATAACAAGCCTCTGTAAGGGAAGTGTATAACATCACAACTATTTTGGATGCTAATCTTGGTCCAAATACAGCTCACACAAGTGGGATGTTTATATACTATACATTTGCATTCATCGTCGGGAGGAAGTCTCATTAATAAGATTAAGTATAAGTAAGATTTTCTAACACAATGTAAATGTTTTTCATACAGGTGACCTTTAACAAGTCTTTCAAAAGCATTTCTGTAACTGTGTTTATCGTTCGGCTTTGGCTCATGTGAACTATTGTTTTCAGATGGAGAAGTTAATCTTCACTTCACCTGTCTGACATCTCTGCTTCATGTGTATGGGCTGTACTCAGCTCGGCTTCCTGTTTCTATTTCCAAATAAGATTCACATTGAATAGAGGAGAAAGAGAGCAACAGATGAAATGAGTGATCTTGTTTACATTCACAGATGGCCAGTAGTGTTTTGATAAATATTCATGTTTAACAACCTTTTTCTTGATTGCTAGCTCTGACAATTCCTCATTAGGATAGTTTAATATGAAATCCTTTAGATTTCATATACAGTACACAGGGTAAAATGATGTAAACAGCAGTGTATTGACCACTGAGCATATTGGTAAATCTCTGTGGCCCACCAGAATTCAGTTTTTAAAACCATTGTCTCTTTACCAGCATTTCCTGCTTACAAGTCATTCAGGGTACACATGTATGTGACCGTACATATGTAATCAATCCTCACAGAACACAGCCAAGGAACAAACCATCCCCCATGCATGTTGTCACTCCCTGGCCAGTCCCAGAAGTCCAAGACTGAATCTCTTTCCTGATACACCCCTGAATGTACATATTTTTTTTCAGTGGAAACAGTTGAAACTGGAAACTCCAGTTATTCTGCTTTTTCCAAATCAGAATTGGAAGTTTGATCAAGTGATGCTTGTCATATAAGCTGGACTATATGACAAAGATGTAATGGGGATGCCACTGCATCCAATTAATAGTGTGAAAGTATTTGCCTCAGTGAATCTAAGCTGTGTTTATTCCATCCTCATTACCTGTGCTGCAAGTGAGCATAGCTCGGACTCCTCACCTTGAGGTGTCTGAACCCAGGGGTTCCACTCTAGAAAGTGGATACCCCGGCCAAGCTTCTTGCCAGTTCCTGCATTTTGATAGCAACCAATTTTAGACTTCTGTCATCTGAAGTTGATGTTCATGTTTTTGAAGATAGGCATCCAGCAGAACATGAAACTGGACACCTCAGATCCCGAGGGCAGGGTTCTTTGGAAATGCCTCCGCATGTCTTGCCCCACGTCTACCTCGGATTATTATTTCACTCCTTGATCAAGCCTTTCCCTTTTTTAGCAGACTGAGTCATCCAAAATCCAGGCTGGTGGCAACTGCAGAAGGATCAGTTCACAAGAGAACCACACATGGGTTATTAATCAAGGGTATCTTCAAAGGTCTCAAAGTCAAATTTTATTGGGAGCTTTCTGTTTATATATTCTACTTTCAGACTCCTATCTCCTGACATTTGGTTGTTCCACCACCAGCAGGGTGATTGAGCTCCTGTTGACTTCTGTGATACTCATATTGAGCTTAGCCCCAGCCACATTATTTTCACATAGCTATACATAAGGTTTGATATACACTGATCACAGTCCTGTTATGAAGAATGTAATCACAACTTATTTAACTTATAACTTAACTTATAACTCTAATTATAACTTATAAACACTGGGATAGGCTGCAGCACCCCCACGACCCTGCACTGGAATAAGTATAGACAAAGAATAGATAGATGTGCTCTAAAATATCACATATGTACGCAGCACTTACAAAATGCTTCACAGTTTAATTTGTATTCTTTTATACTAAACTACACTGTAAATTCAGAAATATTACATGGTAAATGTAATGAAATTACACTGTAAGTTGTGGGCTTTTGATATTGCAGCAGGTGGGCTGACGTAAGATTAGGAGCAGACTAGATTTACCAAAGTAAAGTTAAATTTGAATATTTAAAAAAAGATGTTAATTCTGGGGGGATTTAATGCAAAAACAAACATAATGACTACCTGCAGCAAAAGAATGGAAAATCCATCCATCAAAGTTATACCTTTACACTTTTGGGCAGCAAAAACTTTTGAACATGCAACTGTGGAAATACTCATGCACTGCCGCTGCAAGACCAGTTTTGATGTAATATTGACAAAAATCTTGCATAAAATTGTTTTCAGCTTCTGTTATGGTCACAATATTAATATTCTGAATGCTGAATAGAATTTTTTTTAGAAAAGAATCTAGCCCTGACAGTCACCAAGAACAAATAAATATGTCATGTAACTTTAAAATGTGTACCACCAAAAACACACAAGTTCAGACCAATTTCAGTTCACACCTCTTTTACTATGAAAGTGGATCATATAACACCAGTCCTCAGATCTTTACACTGGCTTCCTGTTTGTCAAAGAATTGACTTCAAAATCC